>JAQZBX010013411.1:0-39905 GCA_029593785.1 Cabassous unicinctus | reverse complement strand
TATATATGTATATATGTATAATGTTTAAGTAGATTTTAACAACCCTGGAAAATGTATTTTAATTTAGGAAATATATCTTACCTCAGTGTTATTAGGAACACTTTCCTTTAAAAAATAAAAATATGCAGTTTCAGTTTATGACATTGATTTAATCTAAGAACACTAATCAGACATTACAGAAATTCCATAAATTCTAGAATAAACAAGATCAATAATGAGGTATGTTAAATTCAATATTGCCTTTCCTTTCTCACTGCTTCACCAGGTGGTTGTTCAGTGAAGGTAAATATGAAATAATCACATTTACTCAATTAGCAAAGCCCCACTTTAAAAGCCCTTATTTTGATAGCTTGGTCTAAGATCTTCCCAAATCAAAAGGAAGACTTCATCACTTTCTATGCTTGGTACCTTTCTCTAGTTTAACAAGGAGAAAAAGGTAAACAGTAATTCAAGGATTCCAGTATCTGATTAACTAGAATTGATTGATTTCTACACAAGATAGAAACTGTTTCATCATTAGCTTAGAAGTGTAACCATTGTAATTTTTAAATATTAAGATCTCTCAAAATCTGGGAAGGGAAAAATTTAGAAAAAAAAAAAAAGTTGGGCAGTTTGGATGACCTGACCAGATCCTTTGCCCAGAAACAATTCTGTGACAAATAGTTGCTTTCTTACTTCTCATTACACATGGCACCATATGTGTTGTAAGATACATAACTGTCATAGTACAACAAATTTTCTTAAACATTGTTTTCCAGCTAATCGAGACAGTGATGTAAAATCAAAACCATTTACCTCACTTGATGAACTGCTGCTAGCTTTTTGTTGCTAAAAGAAACAAAACTAGTGTTAGTAGCCTAGAGATTTTTAGAATTGGAAGAAAGCTAGTTCCATGCTTTTATACTGAGATGCTTACTGTGGGGATGCCAGAATTAAAACTAGTGGCATGAAAAGCTTCATGGATCAGTGTTGTTTTAGGGTGAGTATGTGTGCCAATTTTTACTTGAAAAATGCTGGAAGTTAATAACTCAAAAAGTTATTTATAAAAAACAGGTATCTCATTGAGCAGAATGAAAAATTGATATGGATTTTTGTGATAAGAATGAAACCATGAAGGACAAGTCATGTTGAGCTGGGTTACCCAGTGTAAATTTTATTAGAATGAAAGTGTCTTACCTCAACATCTGCAATGGCATGCTCCTTTAGGAAGAAAATTAATTTTAAGTTTTCATGACAAAGAGTCAAATGAAAAATAATAACCAAATAAGTACCAAATAGAAAATTTAAGCAATATCCAAAAAGGAAAACAAAAAAGCCTGCTTTAACTTGAGATAACAGATTTGACCTCCCTAAACTGCATTTCAGAGTTTAATAAAAACCATTTTAGATTCTTCTATGTTGTGAAAAAGGAAGATAAACAAGCTTTTATTTTCCTTTACCCAGCCTAACTTTTTTTTTAAAAAAAGTTTATTTTGGACATAAAGCAAAAGACTTGGATTGAAGATAAGATGGTAAAGAAAGTGCACCACAGGAGAGCGTTGGTTCAGTGGTCCATAAATACTAGGCAAAATGGATTTTCTCCACCCAGTTCATTGTGTTTTATTTTAATTATTATAGTAATATAAAGGGTACTAACATTACCCATAGACTTTAAGCTCATAATAGTTATTCCTAATTTTCCCTTTAGAAGTTCATTTATTCATTTTGGGTAGGACACATAAATTTGTTTTATATATTTCTTTCCTTCATATGGAGTTTTTAAAAGGGTCTTACTTCACTTAATTCCTTCCTTGTGGGCTGAAAAAAATAGATAGATAGATAGATAGATAGATGTAAGAAGGATGGTTAAAGGAAATAAAATTATTATACAAGCACCTGTGCAGTTTCTCAATACCAAATCTATTGGAAAACTAAACAAAAATTTATATCTAATTATATGTGGTATGTACATACAATGGAATTATATGTAGTATATGTATACAATGGAATTATTCAGCCATAAAGAATGCTACAAAGTGGATGAACTATGAAGACATCATGGTGAGTAAAATAAGCCAGACACACAAGGACAACTATTGTATAATCTCATGCAGTATTGAGTAATGGGGGTTAATGTTTAATTGGTACAGCTTTCCCGTTTTGGATCATGGAAAAGTTTTGGTGATTGATGGAAGTGATGGTAGCACAGCATTGTTAAAGTAATTAATTTCATTGAATTGAATACATGAAAGTTGCTAAAAATGGGAAATGTTATGATGTACCTTACCAGAATTTTAAAAATGTGTTAAGTAATTAAGTGTGAAAATGTAAAAAATTCTTAAAGCAGATATATTGTTTTATATTATATCCTTAGTTAAGGGTTTCTTCAGCTTTGGTATTAAGTGCAAATAATTGACTGGTCTATAACTGCTTTTGACTAATGCCTTGTCTCCTTGTCGCTACACAGTAAAGGCAGTAGCCATTAGTATTCTAGGCAGAATTTGTTGTTTTGAAAGTATGACTGAAAGTTCAAGAAAAGGATAAATTCCATAAGAAAAAAATCATTTGCTAAATAAAAATTGTTCTGACAAGACTGTCTTGCTGTACTAAAAAATTTTAGATACCTTGAATTCATCGTTCTCTTTTTCTCTCAGAAGTTCTCTCTGCTAAAACCAATAAAATGTAGCTTGTAAAATATTTTAAAAGGGCAAACATTTAAATTAGCTTAAATTTCATTGATAGTACTTACCCTGATCAGTTCATTGTTGTATTCCTTAGGAGAGAAAGAAAAAAAAAATTAGTGAAAAGGACATACATGAGAAAAACATACCTTGTATTTTGCTAGCACAAATCCAAAATTGAATATATTTTCTGTGACTGCAGTAATTTTTCTTGTTATATCACTTCATCATACGTTGCTACACTTGAGATGTCAGCATGTAAATGTACTTTAAAGTTTTAAAATTTGTTCCAATACATTTTGTTATTATGGATTAGGTTATATTTTACATTGTTTTATTCAATTTTCTGAATTCTGTTGATCCAATTTATCTGTTTCAATAAACCTACTCCATTTACAGAGAAAGGCAGAGAAGAATTGGTACACTTGCTTACCTGTGGTAACTTTGTAGTATCCCCTGTGGCAGGGGTTCTTAACATTTTTTGTTCCTTGGACCCCTTTGTCAATCAGGTGAAAACCACAGACGCTTACTAAGTCCACACTATGCTGTGTATTATTTAATAAATATATTACACCTGCACCAACATGTCCCCACAAGAATAATGTTTTCTTTTTTATTTCAATTCAAGCTCACGGACCCCTTGTTAAGAACCCCTGCTCTATGAAGACTTTCTTACCTCTCTTAACTCTCTCTGTGTAGGCTATAAAAAGAAAAGAAAAGAAAAAGTCAGACATGGTTGGGTGTCCTATCTTTATTAAAAACAATGGCCTTGAGCAGAAAGTGAAATCTGGGGTTCTATTTGACATTGAAGTCTTGAAACTATAGAAAACATACGTGCATTACTTGTACAGTGGACATTCCATTTTAAGGAGCATGGAAATTGTAAACTTCTGCATGGATCATGCAAATGTAAGAAAAAATGTTTTATAAAGAGGCAAATGTACAGATACATATTAAGATTTAAAACAGCTCTTTAATATTTGCATATCTGTTTTCAATATCCTTTATGGGTGGCAGAGTAAAGGGAAAGGTTGATCAAGTCAAATCAACAAAGCATGTTTGTAAGCAGAAATTCATTTTCCTAGAATAAGTGTGCTTATCTTTTAAGTACAATAGTAGAATAAGTAGAATAAATGGAAAAAACTTACCGAAACAAACCTGGGAAACTTTCTTTCTTTGAAGATTTCCTGTTGAAATTAATTTATGAATTGTAAAAATTAAGGTGCTACCAAAATTTAGCATGTTTTTTCATTTGAACACAACTCCCCATTTAAGTAGATAAACCAGCAGATTTATTTGTAAGAAAAAATTAGTTTTTGTTTTATGATCTAATATTAACATCTGAAGGATACACTTTAATTGATTCCTTCTTCACTAGACCTAGAGATTTAGTAAATCCATGTTAATAAAAATAACTAAGGAATTAGAGATTTAAACAAAATAGAAAACTTAGTCAAGCTACTTGAGTAGGATCTGGACATTCAAACTTCATCATAGATATCTGAGAGCGGTGGGGGGAGAAAGAAAACCTTGTATCTCTGTTAAGTACAGCTTACCTGGCTGCTGTACAGTTCATTCTGCAAAGAAAAAAAATGGTGTCAATTACTGGACAGAGTGGTGGATCAATGGCTCTTGTAGAAGGGTATGCTAGAGATAGTATCTAAAATTCAAGCTGAATTTCTAAAATAAGGCTAAATTGTAAATCACATGTTTAATAGCAGGGAAGCACGATTCTATTAACGTAGACCACATCAACATATCTTGTTTAAAAATGAATATTTTTCTTGCAAAACAAGTGTTTATTTTACCATGGATATTTATGTTAAGTCCATACACCCTCCACTCTAAAGGTTTGTGAAAAAATAATCATTAAGTCAGCACTGAATTGAAGAAATTGTACTTCAGTGAATGTGAAACTGGATACTTATGGAGAAGGGAGGAACAGGTTTGGAGTCTATGTGTTCTCAATATATAACTTAAGTTCCACAATTAGAGGGAGTTGTTAGAACATAGAATACTTACTTTATTCGATTCTGGATGTCTAGAAGAAAATTTCTGTGAAAAACAAAACATGAATTATAACACAAAAAGCAGCAATCAAAATGACAAGAATAAAACAAAATACAAGTGATACTATAAATTTTAGCATTATTACAAGGTGAATAATTTAATAGCTAAATTTGTGAAAGCACACTTTTCCCTGGGTGTAAATGAAAAAAAAAAGACCCATAATTTTATTAACAAATATCAGAGGAAAATAGGTTATTTCTTTTCTTTAGAATATGGCAGAAAATTGAGAAAACTATGTAAAAAGCATAAAATAGGGTGATTTATGGAAAAATACACTAAATGTAAGCTGTGGACTATAGTTAGCAGTAATAACTGATGATGTTCTTTCATCATTTGCTACAAATGTTCCACAACAGTGCAAGGTGTTGTGGTGGGGTGATGCATAGTAATCATGTATGTTATGCATGATTGTTTTGTAAACTCACAACTTCTGTGAGAAAGAAAAAATAAAAAATTCTGAACCAACTTTGAATACATCGTGAAAAACCTGACAGTCTAAGCAAATATAAGCAAGAAAAAAAGGGGATGTTGGTAAGGTTTATAGTTTGTGAATTGTGCACAGATTTTGTTTGTTTTTTCAGGTGAAACATAAATTACCCCTAAGCAAAACTTATTTCAAAGTTATGTGTATGTGTGTATTCATCTGAAAAAATATGAAGAATACATATGCTATTAATCATGGTTGTCTTTGGGAAAAGTTTTGGGTAATTATAGGTATTTTCAATTTTATTATTTTGCTGTATTTTTGTCTGATATTATTTGGAATTTTCCTTGGTAATGCACATTCTTTAATGATAAGGAAAGCAAATGTGATTTTTAAAGACTACATTATTTAAACTCTTCTGTGTAATGAAAAATGGAAAAATCAGTAACTTTAACTTTAAGAAATATATAGATAGTGTACAATAAAAAAAAATTCTAAGCTACTTTAAAGATATAATGTCATATTATTTACTTTTCTGAACCTGGTACATGATAATTCTAAAGGTTATTTTAAACAAAATTTATGAAAATGTATGCTTTTCTATTGAATGTAACCTGGATTTTATTTTATATCAATTAAATTGCATAAAAATTCATCTCAATTTTGAATATGGTAACAAAACTAAGGTACTAAATGGTGACATTTAAAAAAAAATGTTTGCTTTGCAATAAGGGTATATAAACTCTTTTCGGGGGACCTTTTATCCATCTCATTTGTAAAAGGCCAAGATAAGAAAGACTTCAATGGCATGTATCTGAGGAACTTGAATCCTTGTTTTGGTAACTTGCTGAAAGAAGCCCAGATTTCTTTCTATTGGGGCTTAGTGTGTAGCATAAACATAACACTATGTTGATTAGTGACATTCTGCTTTATCCAAAGGGCGATTCCGAATAAGAGTCCCATCAATGCCAACAATATCTGAAATCATCATTTTAGGTGAATAATTTTTCTGTCAAGCCCTTGTTTATTTCTTTTGATTTCATTAGCTACATAAAACAAGGGAACAGAATAACTTTGCTTTACCTGATTATCCATATAATACAAACACTGTTTTTTTAGGTTATTTTAATTTGCCTTATCTAATTTCTGTCTATAGTAACCACAATAAGTTGATCTATGTTTCAGCAGAATCAGCCCAGTTTTCTATCCCTCAGGAAATAGGTTGACACAAGCAATCTTAAATAAGGGTTTGACAGGTTCTGAAAATGGGATACAATGGAATATACAGCTTTGTTAAATTTGGTAAGGAAATATTGGGCACCAATTCTATGTCCAGAAATATGCTAAATCTTTAGTGGATTCAGGGAAAGAGCTTAATCTCATTCCTTGATACTATTCAATCATGCAGCACTGTCTTTTCCTTTTTTTCAATTAAAGCCTGATTATAGTGCAAGTCAGACATTTTATTCAGTTAAGGCTTTCAATGAGCTGCACAATGATGATTACATTATAAAGCTCTTACATTTCTGTCAAGAATAATAATTAGAGTTCATTCAGTGTTTCAAGATTATTCTCAGTAGCCCATGCTTGATGAGATATCAGGTCATTTCATAGATTCTAGAACTTTCTAAATTCTTTACTGTACTTACAGGCCTAGCAAGGGCAACAGCCACAAGACAGGTGAGGATGAGAAGCTTCATGTTTATCAAGACCTATCAAAAGGGCCAAAAACAAAGAGTTAGGTGCTATAATAAAATTTGTTTCATTGGAAAAAAATGCTCACATTCCAGCAAGGAGCAAATTATGATAATAGGTTCTTTTAGGAAGCAGTATTTTTATAAATTTATGGTTTCTAATTTTGCTACTCAAGATAAACATTATGTCATTCTAGTTATCTTGCTTAACTTTGATATTAAGAAATACTAACATTTTAGTTTTTTTATTCACTAAAATTCTAAAATTATACTGTAAAATTGCTCCTAGGTCAGACTGGTTAAAGTGGGTAATAAATTGTAATCCACTGAGAACTGGCATTGAATTTTAACTAATTTTAACTAATTGTGAAAGTATTTTTCTTCTTTAAACTTTTTGAGAGCATCCTGGCCTTGGTGAAAAAGCTGTCAGTGCATCATGTGGAAGTTTTTAACATTCACCAGTTATTTATTAAAAGATTTTGACTATTACTTCAAGCTTTGCTGCCCTGGACTATTTATGACATGACTACGATGATTGAATTAGACTGAATCATAAGAATTAGATGTCTTGTTAAGGCTGATTTCTAGAATTTCATCAAGTTACAAGAGCTCCAGAAACAGACCTTTATCTGTGTTGGAAAAAGGTTTCCAAAGAAAAATCAGGTTGTATATTTGTTCATATCTTATTGAACAAGCTAATACTGGCATCCTATATACATTCTGCCTCAGTTAACAAACTGTAGAATCAAATGCGTTAGTTAAGGACTATTTCTAACCCCAAAATGAATTTACAAGCTTTATCCATTCCAAAAGTCCAAATATTAACTTTCTTTACAAAGGTGGTCATTTATAATTGTCTATCATAGCGGAAATTTACTCAACTGACAAATGCCAGACATGGAACAAAAAACAATGTTGAAATATTATTGTATAAGAAATGGTCTTAACTATGGCAACTCCAAAGATCAGAAATCATTTTGCATAACAAATTTCCATAGAAGTGGGCAAAAATAATTCAAAACACCTTACCCAGCTCCCTCCTGAAATTATGTATTTACCATTTCAATGTGTGATTTTAGTTACAAAATCGTAAATGATTTGGTCTTTAAGAGACTATATTCACTTATCACTTTAAAGCATTGAGATGATATTAGTATTTGTAAATGCATACCTAAGCTACCAATATATCCTAAGACATTGTCAATAGTTGTTAACACATAAAAAAGTTATAAATACATTTTAATGCACAGTGGAAGATTAGCCTATATAAAACCATTGTATTTCGGCCATATGTAAATACAGTACCTTGAACCCAAGGCTGAGAAGCACGCTGGATTGAAAATCAAGGTTGTGGCAGATCTGCTTCACACCTACTTAAACTTAACGATGAGTAAAATGCAAATTTTGTGGTTCATTTCAACCAATGGATTTATTTGAATTCTAAGAATTCTCCTAATAGGAAATTAATTTTCTTCCTAGTTCCTCTCCCAAGAAATTGTCTTTTCAACAAGGGAGTGATTCATTCTCCGATAACAGATTATACAGGAAATTGAGTGGTATTCAAAATTAAAATACAAAAAATTATTGATTATGGGAACTTGATATAATACCCTAGGGACAAGGTTCAATGTCCTCTTTGAATTAGGTATTGAAGAAGACTAATTAGGTTTGCCTTCTTAAAAATAAATCCATCTTATTATTGCACAATATAACTTCACTATAATTTGAGAAAACATGGTTTTACATGTTGGTTGTGGATCTGTACAATTCCCAACTTCCTCTGGATTTTAATCGAAATATATTTCCTTTATCTTGATTATTCTCCATTTGCTTTTGTTAGTTTCGACCATCTAAACAAAGTTCAAATTTGAAACACATATTTAGGTCATTTGTGGCCCAATGGGTCTTTGCCCCATTATTAAGGGGAAAAAATGATTATTTGAATGTCAGTATCAATATCCTAATGTAATAGGGTCATATGTAGGGTAAACATATAACTGATCATTCAACATTAGACACTTCTGATAATGAAAGGGGTTGCTATTATTAATCAAATATATAAACTAAGGGTAATTCCAGGCAAACCAAGACATGGTCTCTCTAGTCTTATCGTACAATTGCTTTTGAAAATCCAACAGAATCCCTAAACAAATGTGGAACATTTGTGGAAACAAAAATGTAAATAGGTCAGGGAAGGGACCACTAAGTACAAAACCTCCCTTGTTTCCCAGCTTTTGGATACTAGAAAAATTCTTCCTTAGGATTCATCTTTATTAGAAAAACTAGTACAAAGATATGAACACCATTAGCAGTAGACATAGACTTTAAAAGTCCAGAGATAAATTTTATTACATAAATTATGGATATTGTCACCCCACATTCTGCTCCAGAATTAAATTTGCTTTAGGGGATTCATTTTGCACGAGGCTTTCAACTCACAGCATTAAGTTAAGCAAGTCTCAAGTCTGTCAGTTCTCTCAGGACATTTGGTTTAAACAGAAGATTCTTCTAGGAAAAAGTCCTGTTATGACACAAAAACAGCTAAAGTTTATTCCTTCCAGAAGGAAACTTACTGAGAAATGTGAAAGTCACTGTTTTTCTCTAGAAACCCAAACATTTGGAACCCAAGAAAAGGCTCACAATGAATGCTTAGTAACTGCTCTTAGGTTTTAAATGAATAGAGCCTTGGCATCAAGAAATGGAAACCAAAATAGAATCCTTTTGGGGAAGTTTTGTCTAGTATAACTATGATAGTACTGGGTAAATAAAACCTATACTTAATTTCTTCTTTCTGTGGTGCTCTGTCAATAGGTCTCTGGAGATCCAAACAAACATACTAAGTAAGAAAGTATAAGTGGTTGCGAGCCAAAGATCTGGGGTCAAATTGTAAATTTAAATCCTGTCTCTTGCTAACCAGCTGTGACTTTGCTGTGCCTCAGTGTTCCCATATGTTCAATAACATCCATATCTTATGAAATTAAGGGGAAGTTTTATAAAATGATTTAAAAATCTGTGTTCAGATTACCTTCTTGTTTCATAAATTTGAAAGGCTGAGAATTTATTAATTTAAATATTTAAATTTAAATAAAGATAATAATTTGTGAATTGTACTTTTATCTGTGTATGCATAGAAAAATTTAAGAGTGAAAGAAACTTTTATTACCACTAGATAATGGTTTAGGATGGGGTGTAAGACAGTTGTGGAAAGGAGAACTTTTATTTAATGCAATCCTGTACTGTTTGTTGTTTTCAAAGGATAGTGAGCAGTGCTTCTTAAACTTTAATGTGTAGATTCAGACTCAGTAGGTCTGAGGTGAGGCTTGAGATTCTATGTTTTTAACAAGTTCTCAGGTGATATCAGTACTAAAGAACTAGAGGATTTGAAATTTTAATGTATAGTCTTCTTTAAACTTACTAAGGGATCTTGTATATTGAATACTTAAAATCTCATTAAACTGTAAAAGCATGTAACATGTATAGCAAAATAGAGGTGCTAAAAATGTTGATTCATGTGTCCATGAAATTGGTTCCTTTCATAAACATGTCAAAAACAAAGCATTTCCTTACCTAACCCTAGGTAACATTTCCTTACCTAACCCTAAACCATTTGTTGGTAGGATGTCCTACTAGGACCAACTTAACTAACACCTATAACCACACTCCTGTTACCACTAGCCAAAAATTAATTCTTGCTACTTATGAGGTTTTTACTTAAACAAGACATTGCTGAAAATTGGATTTTAAATGTTAACCCTGCCCACATTGCCATGGTCAGTTCTTTATTAAAACCTGTATAATTTGGTTGTATACTGCCTGCAAAAATTTCTGACACCAAGTACAAAATGACTGCAGCAACTTCAAACACTTCTAACAGAAACTCAATTCTGACTGAAACTACTGGGTGTTAGGACAGACTTTATAGGTTAAGGGTAATCCTCTACAAGGTTCCCTTTCAGGCACCAGCCATATATTCCAGGGTTCAGGCCATCCACACTTCTGACCAACAGGCTATAAAATCGGGAATCCCACACCCCCTCAGGTTTGATAATTCACAAAAAGGACTCACAGAACTCACTGAAAGAACTCTACTTATGACTATAGAACAAAATAGAAGATATTGGAGATACTGAACTGGGAGTTCTCAGATGCAGGTTTTTGCCTGCTCCTGGAGTTCAGAATGGTCACCCTCTCAGCACAGCAGTGTCCAGAGTTTATATGCAGTTTTGTTAAGAAGGCTTGGTTGGCTGAATCAATGCCCATGTGGTTGAACTCAATTTCCAGCCCCCTTCCTCTCTCAGAGTTCTGGGAGGTGGGGCTGACATGACAAGGCTCAAAGCTACAATCCCCTAATCACATAGTTATTTTTCTGGGGTGGCCAGCCTTGCCTGTGTCATCTCATTAGCATATTAACTATATCAGGTGTGGTCTTATTAGCATAAATTATCAGATGTGGTTCAAGCAATGAGACCACCACTAATAACAAAGGCACTTCTATCACTGGGAATTCCAAAGATTTAGAGGTTATCCCCAGGAACCAGGGATAAAGACCAAATTCTTCATTATACTACAGGTGATGATGATCTTTGGCCATAGTTTCCTTATCTCAGTCATTAATAGTCTGGGTTCAGTCCATCATCATATCAAATGTACAAAATGTCTTCCAGCACGAGGCCATTCAGGTTTGCAGACCTCTTCTATTCTAAATGTATGGCTTCATCCTTTAAGGATGTTATAATGGTGCTAAGAGACTATATCATTCTCCTCCTCTGAATTTCTCTCAAAGTCTTAATATAATATTGGATTTCCCTCATTGAATAGCCTATTTATTCATTCCTTTACCTTCAAATATTATTTTCCTCTCCATTTGTCATTTATCTTTATCCAAACTTTCCCACTTTTGGAAGGACATTAGGTTCAGCCTCTGTGCTGGTTTGGATTGCATGCTGGAATTGTCAAGCAAGTGCCTACCTTTCAGTCCACTCCCACTGATATAGCACAGATCTAGTGGACTGTCTCTACCACTAGGCAATTCAGCAGTATTTACTCTCAACCCAATTTTGCAAGATAGGCTGAGAGCACAATTCTTCCATCTCCCCATCAAGCTCCTAATTGCCATTTCTTGCTTAAGAATCACCTCTGCTTCCAGCACTTGTAGTTGCAGTCCTGGTCTGGGGAACACTGCATCAGGTATGAAAAAGGAACCTTGAGGTGATGTGGGGAAGCAAAAAACTTGAGGTGATGTGGGAAAGAATTTCATAGTCATACTGGCACCCTCCTTTACTGTTTCTTTCCCAGATCCCACAGAAAAGAAGAGGCACCTATACAGTGGAAAATCTCCCTTGGCTCCCTTCATGTTGAATGTGAGTACACACTTTGAAGGTGTGTTAGCCAGCCTTTAGACCTGTATCTCTCCCAGTTTGGACACTGATATTTCAATTGTCCTTTCCAATTTGCTATCAAACCATTTCTCTGAGGATGAATATGTGTTCTTGATCTGAAGGAATGTGACATGGTAGTACAAATCAATGCTGTATAATCTGTTCCAGTTCATTTGTAGTATACAGTATTCTAAACATTTGCATCTACTATCTGGTCAACAATGTCCATCTAGATTAAATGTCTGTTCCTGTCAGAACCCATTTGTAGCTTCCTGTGGCTATCAGCATCAGTCTGACTTGCCAGCTATGTGCAGGATCTTTCCCACAGGGATTCTGCCATACACAGTCTTTCTCTCTGGTTGGTAGACAGACAGTTTTAATTGGCATTTTGTGCTCAAACTGTGCAGGATGAATATGTCTAGTTTTAACCTATCTCTGCATTGTTACAGCTTCCCAGTGTCCACTCATTTCATGGACCCAGCTAGCTACTTCAAGCAAGCATACCACAATATTCACACACAGGTTCTAATGATCTTCTAGTCCTGGAAGGAGATTCTTCTGATGCGCATTGACATGTCCCATTTTAATGCATCCCTCCAATTCCAATAGTGAATTCCATGGGGCCATGCCTGATAAGATCCTCACATCAGATAAACAATGGTGCAGCCCTACCTGGTCTGGAAGGGCTCCTGGGGCACAGCAGACCAAATTTGACTTCAGTGGACAATCTGAAGATGGCATCAGTTTATGTGGGTACTCACCATCTCTCTTGCAAAAACCAGCTGAGAGCAGGCAAGAGCCTGCCTGAGTGAGCTGTTTTGGGAATCCACAGAGCAGGAGATTTCAGGGCATCGATCTGGAGGGAGCTGGACAAAAAGATAAAGAGTTCAAGTAAAACCATGAGTTTCTCACTCCTGTGGCTCGAAACAGCAGATGGCTAAGCCTTACCCTCAAGGCAAAAAGCCACTGAGAGTCCCAACTCCTGCCAGCCACTGAGCTGGAGGGAGCCTTCTCTGGAAATGGGAGGGTTCTGGCACAGGGTGGAGAGGGGTTTCCTTTCTGTAGGTTTCGTTGCTTGGACTCCCTTTGAGCTTTGGAGAGCATACCAGCCAGCATGAGGTGGAACCAGGAAGAGGGGAGAGACAAATCTCTTCAGGCAGCCTGATTTACCTAACTGCCTGAACAGAGAAACTTGGGCTGGGAGAGGGCGGAATCGGACAATTGACTAGTCTGGTGCTGAAAACTATCAAAATTCCAATTCCCCTAAGGGAGGCAGGCAGTAGGAAGTGCTTAATAAGCTTCCAAGAGCCTATTTAGGGTTCCCTGTGAGGAGGGGGTGGTCTGGAAGAGGGTTGAGAGTCATTTTTCTGTGGTGAGTTTGGTCACCAAGGTCTCATTTGAATTTTGGAATGGAACTCAGCCTGACCAGGAGAGGTGAGGGGGATCCACTCACACAGGCTATTGTGTCCTGCCGCCCTGGTAGAAAAACCAATAAGAATAGAAAGGGGGCAGGGACAGACAGGCTTCTAATCAGCAGGAATCTATCCAACTGCAAAGAGTCAAACCTGCCCAAGGGAAACTGACTAGAGAGCTTTCTGAAGAGCTAACTGACCCAATGAGAAAGTTTAGCTCAGTGGAGGAGTTTCCGCCTTGAATATACAAGGTCCCTAGTTTGATTCCCAGCTCTTCTTAGAGTAGTGATCCAAAGAAATATCAAGAATCCAGCTGATAATTTAGGACAAGGAAACATAGACATTATTTTTGTATTAGGTTCTTTTGGGTCTCTTATTTTTCCCCGCAAAGATGTTACTTTTTAAAAATGTAGCTTAGTTTACTTGCTAAAACCTGCTTCAAAACCTGCAGAGGTCAGGCTACAGGGAAATTGATTGATGAAAACCGGCAGCCTGAGAAGCTCCTCAGGGGCCTAAGAGGTAATGCTGTTCTTCCTTAGTTTTTGTATGATTGCTTGCTTGTGGGTTTGTTTTTTTGTTTGTTTGTTTTGTTTTTCTTTCCTCTTTCTTGTTTGCTGTGTTTCCTCTTCCTTGATTTCCCCATTTCTGTGTATACCAATTTTGTCTATTAATGCTATTTCTTTTCCTTCATTCATCTTTCTATCTTCTGCTTTCTGCTGTTGTTCTTACATTACACCTCTGTTTGTTTAGTCCTTTAATTTTCTGGTTTTTATTTCTATCTCGTCTGTCTTTTTTTTGCTAACTTTTTTCTTTTGTCTTTTCTTTTCTCTTTCCCTCTCTCTTCATCATTCTGGCCTTTTAATTCATTCTACATATTTTTCTCTATTCAGTTTCCCATTTAATTGTTTGTAATCCACTTTTTTATTCCTATTACTCTACACTGCTTACACAAGTTAATTATTCATTTTCCTAGGTCTTATATGATTCCTCTTCTAACTTTAACTATTATTATTATTACTATTATCCTTTTTCTTTTCTTACCTGTTTCACTTCCTCTGGTCCTAATCTTTTTCTTTCAAGGGAACATAGATGACAGCAAGGAGATAGAATAAGAGGAACAAAGTGTCAAAGAGAAACCTTAACACACACACATAAACATCAACTAAATGAAATCCTAAAGTAGAGAGAGAAGTTAATCAACTGAATAAGCCCATCAAGATAAAAAGATGACCACACAGCAACAAAAAATTACGAACCATACTAAGAAACAGGAAGACATGACCCACTCCAGTGAACAAACTGAAAACCAGGAGGAGATGCAGAACATCAAACAACCATTCAAAGCTGTCCAAACAAATATCATGGACCAACTTAATGAAGTGAAGGAAGAGATTAAGTATATTAAGAAGACACTGGGAGAACATACTGAAGAAATTGTAAACATACATAAAAAGATAACAGATATGATAGTGATGAATGGCACAATCCAAGAAATAAAAAATATACTGGAAGCACATAACAGCAGATTTGAATAGGGAGAGGAAAGAATTAGTGATGTGGAAGACAGTACCTCTGAAATCAAACAGATTGTAGAACAGATAGATAAAAAGATAGAAAGAATCCATCAGGGACTTAGGGATTTGAACGACAGCACAAAACACACAAATATATGCATTATAGGCATCCCAGAGGGACAAGAGAAGGGAAAGGGGACAGAAGGAGTGTTGGAGGAAATAACGGCTGAAAACTTCTCAACCCTATTGAGGGAGATGGATGTACATGTTCAGGAAGCACAGCATATCCCAAGCAGTATATATCCCAACAGGCCTAGTCCAAGGCATATACTTGCCAAATTTTCCAATGCTCAAGATGAAGAGAAAATACTGAAAGCAGCAAGAGAAAATAGAACTATCGCATACAAGGGAAGCTCAATAAGATTAAGTGCTGATCTTTCATCTAAAACCATGGAAGCAAGAAGGCAGTGGTATGACACAGTTAAGGTACTAAAAGAAAAAACTTCCAACAAAAAATTCTCTATCCAGCAAAGCTGGAATTCAAAAATAAGGGAGGGTTCAAAAATATTCTCAGATAAACAGAAATTAAGAGAGTATGCCAATAAGAAACCTGCCCCCCCCCAAGAAATACTAAAGGGAGTCCTGCAGATTGAAAGGGAAAAACAGGAGAGAGAGAGTTGGAGAAGAGTGTGAGAAAATCTAAAAAGACAAAAAGAGAAATAAAAACCACATATGACATACAGAAACCCAAAGAAACTTTGGTTAATGTAAGTTATTCTTTGAGAGTTATAACACTGATTGTTAATGGATTAAACTTACCAGTCAAGAGACACAGATTGGCAAAATGGACAACGAAATATGACCCATCTATATGCTGTCTACAAGAAACCTACCTTAGACCCAGGGATGCAAGGAGGCTGAAAGTGAATGTCTGGAAAACAATCTTACAAACAAACAATAAACAAAAAAGGGCTGGAGTAGCTATACTAATATTGGACAAAATAGACTTTAAATGCAAAGCTATTTAAGAGACAAAGATGGACACTATATATTAGTAAAAGGGGTAATCTTTCAAGAAGAAAGAGCAATCATAAACATTTATGCACCTAACCAGGGTGCCTCAAAATACATGAGGCAAACATTGGAAAAATAACTGCAGAAATAGAATCCTCTACAATTATAGTGGGGGACATTAATACACCATTATCACCATTAGACAGAACATCTCAACAGAGATTCATTAAAGAAACAAAGATTTTGAATAATACATTAGAGGATCTGTGCCTAATAGACATAAACAGAACTCTGCACCCAAATACAGTGGGATGTGCATTCTTTTTGACTGCACATGGATCATTCTGCAAGAGAGACCACATGCTAGGACACAGAAAAATTCTCAACTAACTCAGAAAGATTGAAATTATAGAAAGTAATTTCTTTGATTACAATGGAATGGAGTTGGAAATTAGTAAGGACCAGAGAACCAGATTAGGCACAAAGATATGGAGGTTAAACAACACACTTTTAGACAAAGAGTGGGTCAAGGAGGAAATCGCAAAAGAAATCAGTAGTTACCTTGAAACGAATGAAAAGGACAACACAACATATCAAAACCTATGGGATGCAGCAAAATCTGTACTAGAGAGAAATTCATAGCCATAAATGCATATATCAAAAAAGAAGAAAGAGATAAAACTGAAGACCTAATTGCACACCTGGAAGAATTAGAAAAAGAACAACAAACTAACCCCAAAGGAAGCAGAAAGAAGGAAATAACAAAGATGAGAGCAGAACTAAATGAAATAGAAAATAAGAAAGCACTAGAACAAATAAACAAAACCAAAAGCTTGTTTTTCGAGAAGATCAATGAAATGAACAAACCCTTAGCTAGACTAAAAAAGAAAAAAAAAAAAGAAGATTCAAATACATAAAATAAGAAATGAATAAGGGGTATCACCGCTGACGCCACAGAAATAAAGAGTATCATAAGAGGATACTTTGAAAAATTATATGCCAATAAGAAGGATAACTTAGAGGAAATGGAAAAATTCCTAGAAACACACAAGCAACCTACATTGATGAAAGAAGAAATTGATGAATTCAACAAACCAATCACAAGTAAAGAGATAGAATCAGTCATCAAAAACCTTCCAACTAAGAAAAGCCCAGGACCAGGTGGCTCCACAGGTGAATTCTACCAAACATTCTGGAAAGAACTATCAACAATCTTCCTTAAACTCTTCTAAAAAATAAAAGTAGAAGGAACATTGCCTAACTCATTCTATGATGACAACATTACCCTAATACCAAAGCCAAACAAAGACGCCACAAGAAAGGAAAATTACAAACCATTCTCTCTAATGAAACTAGATGCTAAAATCCTCAACAAAATACTTTCTAATCATATGCAACAAATTATACACCATGACAAATTATACATCAGACAAATTATACACCATGGCCAAGTGGGTTTCATCCTGGGTGTGCAAGGATGGTTCAATATAAGAAAATCAACCATTGTAATACACTACATAAAGAGATCGAAAGAAAATAATCACTTGACCATTCCTATAGATGCAGAAAAAGCATTCGGCAAAGTACAACAGCCTTTCTTGATAAAAACACTGCAAAAGATAGGAAGAGAAGGGAACCTTCTGAACATGATAAAGGGTATATATGAAAAACCCACAGCTAACATCAAATACAATGGTGAAATCCTAAAAGCTTTCCCTCTAAGATAAGGAAAAAGACAATGATGATCACTATCACCGCTCTTATTTAACATTGTGTTAGATATACTTGTTCAAGCACTGAGGAGGAAAAAGATATAAAAGGCATCCAAATTGGAAAGGAAGAAGTAAAAATTTCACTATTTGCATATGACATGATCCTATATATAGAAAGTCCTGAGAAATCTACAACAAAGCTTCTAGAACTTATAAATGAGTTCAGTAAAGTCATAGGTTAAAAGATCAATGCACAAAAATCAGTAGCATTTCTGTACAACAATAATGAGCAATCTAAGGGAGAAATCAGGAAAAAATACCATTTACAATAGTAAATAAAAGAATCAAATACCTAGGAATAAATTTAAATATGTAAATGACTTATACACAGAAAGCTACACAACATTATTAAAGGAAATCAAAGAAGACTTAAATAAATGGAAGGATATTCTTTGTTCATGGATAGGAAGACTGAACATCATGAAGATGTCTATGCTACCCAAATTGATCTACAGATTTAATGCAATCCCAACAAAATTCAACACAACATTTTTTACTGAATTTGAAAAGCTATGAAATTTATCTGGAAGGGCAAGAGGCCCTGAATAGTGAAAGACGTGTTGAAAAAGAAAAATGAAGTTGGAGGAATCACACTACCTGACTTTAAAACATACTACAAAGCTACACAGTGGCCAAAAATGCATGGTATTGCCACAAGGATAGACATACCAACCAATGGAACTGAATTGAGAGTTCTGATATAGATCCTCACATATACAGTCAATTGATATTCGGCAAGGCCAACAAGCCCACTCACCTGGGAGAGAATGGCCTCTTCAACAAATGGTGCTTGGAGAACTGGATATTCATATCCAAAAGAATGAGAGAGGAACACCATCTCACACCTTATACAAAAATCAACTCAAGATGGATCAAAGACACAAATATAAGAGCCAAAACCATAAAGACTTTGCAGGATAATGTAAGGAAGCATCTACAGGGCCTTGTAATAGGAAATGATTTCATGAACTTCACACCCAAAGCATGAGCAGTGAAATAAAAAATAGATAAATAGGATCTCCTCAAAATTAAAAACTTTTGCTCCTCAAAGGAGGTTGTCAAGAAAGTGTAAAAGCAGCCTATTTCTGATAGGAGCCTAATATCATGCATATATAAAGAAATACTACACCTCAAAAATAAAAAGACAAACAACCCATTTAAAAAATGGGCAAGCGACTTGAAAAGACACTTCTCCAAGGAAGAAATATAAATGGCTAAAAAGCACATGAAAAGATGCTCAACATCACTAGTTATTAGGGAAATGCAAATCAAAACTACAATGGGATACCATCTTACACCCATTACACTGGCAACTATCAAAAAACAGAGGAACAAAAGAAGAAGGTTGTGAGCCAAAGCCCATATGGGCAAAATCTATGATAAGGTGGAATTGTGTAGTTGGGCAGTGAAGGGACATGACAGGAGTGTAGTGATACTATTGGGCTGGGCAGTGCAGGTTTGACAGGGAGGTTGAGTGGGAAGGGTGGGTTGGATGGTCCATGGAACTGGGGGGAGGGTTGGGGGAAGGACCAGGTGAACACTGGTTATTGGTGGGTATGTGGTTGAAAGCACAAAATTGGGAAAACTCTTATGGAAATATGACAAGGAAGGGTTACTGGTTTAGGGTGTTGGATGGGGGACATTCAATACAGGGCGCACCTGGGGCAGGCTTCTAGGGAGTGTGTAAGTGATCATCTTGTCAAAATGTGCTGTATCAGTGCGTGGAGACCCACATAATGAGTAGGAAGGAGTTGGACTTCCATCCTGGGAAAAACCAATATGTTTTCAAAAAGAGGGGAAGGAGTCTCTCAGTTGCATAGGCAGTTCCTAATAGGGGAGGACAAACCAGTGTGTCAAGGCCTCAGTGTTGTTGCAGATAGCTATAAATCTTGTCATCCAAGGAGTGAAGCCTGGTGGTTGCTGTGGGACCCAACGGGAAGGGGAAGGAGGAATAGAATAGATGGAACAGGGGGTATTTAGTGGGCAATGGCAGTGTTTTACATAATCTTGCAATGATGGACACAGGCCATGTTAAATATCATCAAAATTTATAAAAATGTAAATCATAATGTAAACCATTCACCATGGTTAGTAGCTATATTTCACTATTTGTATATCAAGTGTAACAAATGTATCATCTATGTATAAAAAGGGGAACGGGGGAAAAGGAGGAGGATGTTGGGTATAAGGGAGTCCCCTGTATTCTGTATGTGACTTTACTGTGACCTAAAACTTCTCTGAAAACAACATGAAAAAAAATAATACATTGGGGAATAATTAGAAGAAAATATCACTGTACATACAGAACAACAGATATTACAGTAATGAAAGGCAAAATATAAAAAATTTTAAAAAATATTCATTATTTTTTAATATCCCAATTTTAAAATTTTATTTTTAGTTTCTTAAAATTTTTATATATTTTATTTCTTATATTTAAACCTGTCATTATTATTTCATTTCCCTCTTAATTGTGTTTGGCTATTTTATTGGCTTCATTTTTAAAGAAGCTTTGGATAACAGAAGGGTTACAACTGGGGGCAGTGGAGGATCATTGATATGGGTTCTCAGTAATGGGGGATACATGGGAGGAATTTCACCTGGGCATACATATAAGATATATAAATGTGTTGAAATGTTCACGGGGCATTGTCCCAGTGGTTGGAGATTCACACAATAACTGAAATATTATTGAATTCCTATCCTGGAGAGCTCTGCCAAATTCTCTAATGGAACAGCAACAATCCACCAAGTAGAGGGGCAATGACTAGCAAAGGAGAATGGTCCATTGATGGGCCCTTGATATTGATGACTATGCCTATGAATCTTTGCTCTTGAAATTGAAATTAGCCTAGTATTGTAGGGTGCCTGAGAATTACCTCCCGAGACCCTCCTTGTTGCTCAAATGTGGCCTCTTTCTAGGCCAAACTCAGCACATAAATGCATTACCTTCCCCCCAGCATGGGACATGACTGCTGGGGATGAGCCTCCCTGGCACTGAGGGATTACTACCAAGCACCAACTACCAATGGAACTGGAAAAAGACCTCAAATAAAAGGGGGAAAATGTAAAGACAAATGAATTTATATGGCTAAGAGACTTCAAAGTGAGTTGGGAAATTATCCCAGAGGTAACGCTCATGCCCATCTCAGCAGGATATCATACACTGCCAAAATAGATACTAGCCCCAAATAGTGGGGTTCCTGAGGGCTCTGGAGACACCCAGCTCCTATGGTTAGGGCAGATAACTCCAGAGTTTGGTGTCTTGCCAGTGGGCCCTTCTTTGGAATTTGTGCTCCTGAGTGTGACAGAGTTGGACTTAGTTATGGCTTTCTATACATGGCTCATCTGTCCCTTCTATTTGAACATATAATTGGTGCTGGAGTTGGTAGGTGTATATCCAAGAGACTGGACTCTTTGGGCTTTTCATATGCCAGCTGGGCCCTGAGCCTCAGCAGAATTGCAACACTTACTCCCCAGTTCATAGGATTCACCCAGGACAACTAACAAGGAGGTGAGGATTGACAACCACCATACCAAGGAAATGAGAGAGCCTACAACTGCAAGCAAGAGATTCCCATCCATTGGCTGTATGGGATCGAAGCCCCCTCCCAATTAGAGCTGGAGTGGACATCGCCATCCCAGAATCCTCAGGATTGGGGAATGAACTATGGACTAGAGTGGACCTACTGGTATTCTACCATAGACTTATGATTCTAGCAAGGGAAGAAATTATAACATTGATGTGGAGGCAGTGGCCACTGGAGGCTCTGCGAACAAGGAGAGGGAAAAACAGGTGTAATATGGGGGGCATTTTCGGGACTTGAGAATCATCCTGAATAACATTGCAGTGACATATATAGGCCATTATATATCTTCCCATAACCTACAGAATTGTGTGGGAGAGAGTGTAAACTACATTGTAAACTATAATCCATGCTCAGTGGTAATGCCCCAAAATGCATTTATCAATTGCAATGAATGCACCACACTAATGAAGGATGTTGTTTATGTGGGAAAATATAGGAGGTATATGGAGCAGGGCATACGGGAATCCCTGTATTTTTTATCTAATATTTATGTAATCTAAGTATCTTTAAAAAAATAAAAAAATAAATTTAAAAAAAGATCCTCACATTAATAGGCCCATTTTCCATTGCTCTTCTGTCTGACCATATGACCAGGTCATTGAATCACTGACCATGAGGCAGTACAACCCCAAACATTCAGGCACATAACATGAAATTCTGCTCACCAAGCTGAATTGTTTTTTCTTTCTTCTGTCAGAGTCTTTCCATCTGCCAATCTCAGTGGGCTGGCATACAAAGAGGGTACTGACCTTTTACATTTTAACTGCCATCCATAAACCAATCATCTCTTAGCTCCTAAGGTGGCTGGTTCCAAAGTTGGTCCTAGGAGGAAAGGGGCTACCTACACATGGATAAGGTGAGTGCTTCTTTGCATTCCTCCAGTAGCATGCTCCTGCATAAACCATTTCCAATTTACTATGGGACACATCTGGGTACAACTTTTCTTATTAGAATATTTCTCTGACATCATCTAAGATATCATGGATATTTCAGGTTTCAGAATTACTTTATGTCCTTCAGTCATGGGAACATTTTCAATTAAAGCCCAATAACAAGCTAGAATTGTCTCTTAAATGGTGAATATCATGCTGCAGCATCTGGAAATATTCTGGTCCCAGTTCTCAAGGTTGTCTTTAGGTGATGTTCACAGGCTTTTGCCACAAGCTCCAGTCTATACTCCATAAAGCACTATTGTATGGAGAATTTGTCTGTACCACAACTCCAGCTTCTAGTTTTAAATTAATTACCTGTGTATTGGCTCACATTTAACATGTCCAATTAAAAATATTGCCTGAAGGGTGGATTTGCATGTCTTCTGTTTTACAGTACTAGGTAGGGGAATATTCCCCAGTCACACATAATATCCACCCTCATAATTCAGGTAAGGGAGACACTAACACTTCAGTAAAGTCTATCCAAGCTTTAATCCTTAATCACCTCCTCTCACCAACTTTTACATTTCTACATCTTCCCCATCTAATTGTGTGCCCCCATTTGCACTTTACCAACAGATTTTGGTTTTACAATACTAGATAGGGGATATGTTCCCCAGTCAGACATAGTATTTGCATACTAAGGAATTTGACCTCCAAAAACAGGTCTGGCCTTTGCCCTGGCTCCTTCGGAAGTATTCTCTCCATCCTTGGACTTTCCCAATGATAGGAGTGTATTTTGTTATGGTGGACCCAGGAACACACCTGATAGTTCATATGCTAATGAGATGGCTGGCAGGATGGGGCCAACTAGCCACATCTGTAAACTTAGGGTAGGGGCTGGCCACATCAACCGCCCATGTGATTAGGGGATTGTGACTTTGAATCATATCATGTTAACCTGACTTCTCTGCTCCTGGGATGGGAAGAGGCTAGAGATTGAGTTTATCCAGATGGGCACTGATTCCATCAATCATGAATAATTAATATAATTCCATATAAACTCAGAATATTTGAAGCTTGGGTGAGTTCTCATGATTGATAATATATACTGATGTGTCAGGAGGTTGATATAATTTGACACCACTTGCAGAGAACACAGAAACTTGCATTTGAGTCCCTCCCAGACCTCACTCTTTGCATCTCTTCTTTTGGCTTCTTTTTTGTGTCATTTTACTGTAATATAATTATAATTGTAAGTATGGACCTTTCAGTAAATTCTGTGAATTGTTCCAGCCAATTACTGAACCCAAGGGGGTGATAGAAAGCCCTGAATTTGTAGCCAGTATGTTAGAAGTAAGTGACTTGGACCTGCCAAACTTATGAATGGTGTCTGAAGGGCAAAACTGTAGAGGAGTGCCCTTACCCTCTGGCATCTGGCTCAACTCTAATAGTTGGAAACCTTAACACACCACTCTTGGTATTAGATAGAACATCTGGACAGAGGATACATGAGGAAACTGAGAGCATAAATAATTTAATAAATGAACTAGACCTAACAGATATTTATAGTAGACTGTTATAGAGCATTACCTCCCCAAACTGTAGGAAATAACATTCTTCTCAAGTGCTCATGGAACTTTCACCAGGATAGACCATATTTTGGACACGAGTCAGATCTCAATAAATTTAAAAATATTAAAATTATACAAAACACTTCATCTGATCACAATGGAATAAAGTTGGAAATTAATAACAGGTGGAAAAAGGGAAAATTCACAAATATATGGACATTAAACACTACATTCTTAAATAATCAGTGGGTCAAAGAAGAAATTGCAAGAGAAATCAGTAAATACCTCAAGACAAATGAAAACAAGAACACAACATATAAAAATTATTGGGATATAACAAAGGCAGTGCTGAGAGGCAAATTTATAGCCCACAATGCTTATATTAAAAAATAAGAAAGAGCTCAAATCAAAGACCTAACTGTACACCTAGAGGAATTAGAAAAAGAATAGCAAACCAAAGCAAGCAGAAGGAAAGAAATAATAAAGATTAGAGCAGAAATAAATGAAATGGAGAATAAAAAAATAGAGAAAATCAACAAAACTTAAAGTTAGTTCTTTGAAAAAGATCAACAAATTTGATAAAACCTTAGCTAGACTGACAAAGAAAAAAAGAACATGCAAGTAAATAAAATCAGAAATGAGAAGGGTGACATGACCACTGACACAGCAGAATTAAAAGACATCATAAGAGGATATTCTGAACAACTGTATGCCAACAAACTAAACAACTTTGATGAAATAGACAAATTTCTGGAAACACATGAACAAATCACACTGACCCTAGAAGAACTAGAAGACATCAAAAAACTAATTACAAGTAAAGAAATTGAAACAGTCATCAGAAACCTCCCCAAAATGAAGAGTCCAGGACCAGATATCTTCAAAGGTGAATTCTACCAATCATGTAAAGAAGATCTAGTACCAATATTGCTCAAACTCTTCCCAAAAAATTAAGCAGGAAGGAATGCTACCAAACTCATTCTATAAAGCTAACATCACCCTAATCACAAAGCTAAATAAAAATATTATGGAAAAGGAAAATTATAGACCAATTTCTTTAAAGAACATAGATGCAAAAATCCTCAACAAAATACTTGTTAACTGAATCCAAGAAAGCATTTATAAAATTATACATCATGAAAAAGTGGCTTTATACCAGGTATGCAAGGATGGTTCAACATAAGAAAATCAGTGTAATACAACACATTAATAAATTGAAGAAAATACATCACATAATTATTTCAATTGATGCGGAAAAGGCATTTGACAAAATACATCCTTTCTTGATAAAAACACTCCAAAAGGTAGGAATAGAAGGAAACTTTCTCAATATGATAAAATGCATATATGAAAAACCTGCAGCTAACATTGTGTTCAATAGAGAAAGACTTAAATCTTTTCCACAGCAATCGAGAATAAGAGAAGGATGCCCATTCTCCCCATTGCTATCCAATACAGTGCTAGAAGTTCGAGCTAGAGAAATTAGGCAAGAAAAAGAAATAAAAGTCACCCAAATAGGAAAGGAATAAGCAAAACTTTTATTATCTGATGATGATAATGATGATAACGTTCATTCTATACTTAGAAATTCCCAAAAAATCCACAACAAAATTATTAGAACTTATAGATGATTTCAGCAAAGTGGTGGGATACAAGATTAATCTGCAAAAATCAATAGCATTTCTATACACTACTAATGAACAAACTGAGGTGGAAGTCAGAAAAAATATTCCATTTGTAGTAGCAACTAAAAGAATCAAATATTTAGGAATAAATTTAACCAAGAACCTACAAGGACCTACATTCAGAAAACTATAAAACATAGCTAAAAGATACCAAAGGTGATCTAAAACAATGGAAGAATATCCCGTGTTCATGGGTTGTAAACTAAATATCAAGATGTCAATTCTACCCAAAGATATCTATAGATTTAACACAATCCTGACAAAAATTCCAGTATCTTTCTTTGTAGAATTGGAAAAGCCAATTATCAAATTTATCTGGAAGGGTAAGGATCCAGGAAAAGCCCAAAATATATTTAAAAAGAAAAATCTTTGAAGACTCTCACTCCAAGACTTTAAACTATATTATCTAGCTACAGTGGTAAAAAGAAGATGACAGTTCGACAGATTGACCAATGGAATTGAATCTGAAATAGAACCTCACATCTATAGCCAAGTGATTTTTGACAAGGCTGTCACACCCACTCAACTGAATCAGAACATTCTATTCAACAAATAGTGCTTGGAAAACTGGATATCCATATCTAAAAGAAATAAAGAAGACTCTTATCTCACACTTTATACAAAAATTAATTCAAAATGAATCAAGTACCTAAATATAAAAACTATAACCATAAAACTCCTAGAAGAAAATGTAGGGAAACATCTTCAAGGTCTTGTGGTTGGTGGTGGTTTCTTGGATTTGACACTGTAAGTACAAGCAACAAAAGAAAAAAAATTGAAAAATGAGATTGCCTCAAAATAAACACTTTCATATTTCAAACGGTTTTGTTGAAAAGGTGAAGACAGCCAACCCATTGGAAAAACATATTTGGAAGCCATATACCTGATAAGGCATTTATCTCTATGTTATATAAAGAGCTCACACAACTTGACGACAAATTGACAAGCAATTCACTTAAAAAATGAGCAAAAGAATTGGATAAACATTTTTCTGAAGTGGAAATACAAGTGGCTGAAAGACACATAAAAAGATGTTCACGTTAAAACTACAATGTGATGTCATCTCACAACATAAAGAATTGCCATTATTCAAAACACAGAAAACTACAAGTGCTGGAGAAGATGAGAAGAAATAACACTCTTTCACTTTTGGTGGGAGTATAAAATGGTGCAGCCTCTTGTGGAAGACAATTTGGTGTTACCTCAGGAAACTAAATATAGAACTACCATATGATCCAGCAGTCCATATAATACTCTAGGAATATATTCAGAAGAACTGAAAGCAAGGACATGAACAGGTAGTTGCCACTGATGTTCATAGCAGCATTATTCACAATTGCTAAAAGATGGAAACAACCTAAGTGTCCGTCAACCAATGAATGGATAAACAAGATGTGGTACATTCATATGATGGAATATTATTCACCTGTAAGAAAAACAAATTGGGAAAGCACATGACAGCATGGAGGAACCTTGAGGATATTATGTTGAGTGAAATAAGCCCAGCACAAAAGGCCAAATATTGTGTGGTCTTACTGATATGAACTAAATACAATGAGTAGACTTACAGAGTTGGACTATGAAGTGTAGATTGGTGGAAGATGGGATGTGGGATGAGAATGGGTAGATGATGCTGGATGTATGTAGAATGTTTAATAATATCAAATGTAAATGTGTGGTAATGCTTGGACTTATGGTAACACATTATAGTGAATGTAACAAACTGCTGATTTATGGATGTAATCATGGCTGAAACGAGTAGTCTGGGAGAGAAATGTTAGTTGGAGGACAGTTGGAGGATAATATAGGGGATATATAACAATAATTTTGGCAGTAGATGAGGATTCTGGTTAATGATATAAATGCAGGAATGTTCTTCTACTAAATGATATAAATGTGGATGTGGTGATACATAGGAAAAATATAACTAATGTAATATGTAGATTATAGTTAGCAACAACATTGTAATGTTTTTGTGGTAAAAGCAAAGTTGGTACTATATAAATGGTAAAGGTCAAAAAGAATATGGAGCTTGGTTTTGTGAAATATGAATATGATTAAGCATTCTTTCTCTTCAATTTTTTTTTCCACGAATGAGACCTTGTCTATGTCATTTAACTAATCTGTTTTTTACCTGTGTGTTTTTCTGAACCTGTATTGGAGTGGGTCAACATCTCTTTAGGTGTATCTCCTTCTGACAGACACCACAGATGAAGGGCAATCTTCTACCACACTGCCTTCCCTCAGGCACCAGCTACAAATTTGGGTGCCCAGGCCACCTGCACTTTTGAGCAACTGGCTACAATTCAGGAGTTCCTTCCACTCCTTGGGCTCAATAACTCACTGGAATGACTTCCAGAACTCACTGAAAGCACTATTCTTATTATTATAATTTTATTATAGTGAAAAGGACACAAATATGAAGAAGCCACAAGAAGAGACACATAGGGTAAGACAAGAGAATTACTAAGGCAAGCTGCTTTTGAATTGCCAAGGCAGTTTTCATAATTGATACACATTCCATTATCTATTCACTGATATCCTTTTTATTATCAATGTTGTTCTGGGGATATAATGCATTTAATATATATTATTAGCTCCCAGAAGTGCATTTACAATATTGATGTATAAGCCATCCATCTCCAGAATGGATTACATTAATTTATTAATAAATTTATATGAAGCTTTATAATTTTAAGTCTTCTTACAGTCATTACTCTGTTTGTTCCTCATAAGAACCTTGTAATGTAGGAAAGACAGGTATTATTTTCTCTTTCATAGACAAGGAAACCAAACCTTCAGGGAGTAAAGTAAATTAACTGTAATGGGAGGTCATGCATCAGCTCACAAATAAATGGTGACTTGGGTCTTCTAACATCAGAGCCTCTGCTTTTCTAATACACCATGTTACTCTTTTGCTTAAGTGCACTTACTTTGTACAAGCCATTGTGGCTTTGGATAAATGATGGAAGAAGTAAATATTAGGGTGTGGATGATGTCTAAGATGTATGTAAAATGAAATGATTTAAGCTACAAAGGGGTGGTAGGAGAATTACTAAGAGTAACTAGAGTAAAAAAAAAAAAGCCACAGAATTGTTACTGTCAAACTTTACAATATTTCTGCAAAAGTCCTGCAGCCTACTTGCAGATGTAGAACTTCCCAAATTTGTCATTATCCAACCATAATCTCTTGATTCATTTTATTCTTGGAGTAACTGCTCATAGTATCAATAAGAATATTTCTCTTTGAGTAATTAAACTTTAATAGCTAGTAAGAATATTTGGCAGTCATATGGAAGTACTGAAGTGCCTAAAAGTAAATATTTGGTCAGAGCAGGAAATTGTAAGAAGTTCTTGCTAATGGCAATAAAAGGCTAACTAGTGAAATGAGATGAAGGTCGTTGAAGAAATAGTTTGATTGGACTATTTGAGTGGGCATGAAAGGGGGCCGGGATAGTCCTCAGCTGGGTTAGTTCACTCAGGGCAACAGAATATACAGACACACTGAACTAGGCTAGGAAGGAAAAGTAGCTTTATTCACCGGCAGGAGACCAGAGAAGTACAATCTCAATCAGCCTCCCCATTGAGAGTTTTTCTCACAGCTTTTATACTGTTTGAAACAAAGAAAGTTGATCATTAGGGTGACAATTCTAAGAAGGGTCTGGAAAAATTAGTTTTTGCTTTCTCAGTTAACTTAAAACATACATGGTACCTGTGGTTGGGCAGTCTTGGGGTGATAAGGATGGAGGAGTGGTACAGATGTGAAGACACAGGTAATGGGTGAGGAAGTACATAATTACACACTCTTGGTGAAGCTAAATCTGGTTAATGTTAAATAGGTAGTTCTTCATGCCTCCTGACTTATGAGCGAGAGTTACACTGAACTTTTCTAACATTATGATGTGGAGTGTAATGACTTAATAGCTAAGCTATACTGAGCTTTTCTAGCACTACAGGCACACATATGACCCAGGATCATGACAAGTTTGAGACTAGGATGGAGAAGAAACCTCTGAAGCCAGATCTCATTAGGGACTCTAAAGGACAATAGACAACATTATGAGACTGAGAAGAGGGCAGATTTGTGAAATGACAAGGATGTCAAGGCAGGGAAGTCACCCGAATAAAGTTGGTGCAAAAAGTAATCTGCAAGTGGAAGTAGGAGTAGAATGCCAATCCATTTCCTTCTTTCTGGCCTCCAGGAGCAGGTAGCAACAGAGAGAGAACACCTTCTCTCATTTGAGAGAGTTAAATAGGAATGGGTAGGATGTGGTTTTATCTAGGGAGATTCAGGTTCACATTTTGACCTTTCAAGGAAATAAGGGAAATGAAAGGTTGACTAGCAAGATAATTGAATTGTTATAAACACAGTGAGAGGGGCTCTGAGGAAACTATGGAGCTGGAGTGTTTCAGAAAAGGGATTACACTGAAATGAATAGAGAAGAGGCACTAGCATGCTGAAATTACTTTTAACATGACTGATGATTAAGAGTTACAAGAATAAAGGCTGTAATATAGGAGAAAATATATCACAGAGGCATCAGAAAGGTATTTAAAAATTTAGCAAATAGAAGTCATTTCAGGATTTAATTTCTAAATGACTGATGTGATAAGTACAGTAGAATCCAGAAGACACTTAATATAATGGAGGACATAGCCAGGAATTTGAAGTGAGTATTAAAATTTGGATAGGATTTGGAAAAGTTGAGAAGTGAGAGGGTAGGCTTCCAGATAAGGGAAGTGCTAGAGGCAAGTGTGCACAGGCATGACATTAAAACTCTAAAATAATTTGTTTGGGGGACAAAACCCTATAAGTTAATGAATTTTATATTTTGAAATGTGCTATAGTTGTTTTGAAATATGAGAAATTGGAAGGCACAAAGGACGATTCTCTATATGAAAAACTCAGGGAAGGAGCCTTGAAGAATGAGTAGGAGTGAGTGAGCTGAGGAAATAAGGAAAGAGGAGAGGACATTTTACACGTGGAGGTAACAAGATGTGTTCATGGCAGTGGTTTGAGGTGACAGTACCACAGAGCTAATAATGTGAGTGGTGAGTGATGTAGTTAGAGGGGAAGGCAGAAAGCAGAATTCGGAAGGCCATTAACAATGATGAATATTACCTGAACTCTGTGATACCCAGAAATTAGTGTAGGTTAAGAAATCCCACACCCTCTGTGTCACTGACCAAGTTGACCTTAACTTTATTTCTAAGCTTGACCAAATCTTAGACAAGCTTCTCCTTCTAAGGACTAGTGACTCTAGGTTACTGGGCCCCTTCACCTTGGTCATTACAAAATCCAGATAGAACACTTACTACCTTGTTTCAGTAGTAAACCCAGGAGATAACTCCATGTAATTGACACATCTTATTGCTGTAACTCCCCATCCAGTACTTTCCCACTAGTCACTCAAGTCCTTAAAACCTCCTGCCCTCTGTTTCCTGGGAGTTGAAACCTATCTCTTTCTCCCCTGTTGTGATAGCCTTCGCTCTCTCTCTTCCCTATTGCAAAAAGCTTTTCATAAAGTCACCCTTGCCTGTTTAACATTGTCCGGTGCAATATTTTCTTTGACACCATATAACATAAAGAAAAAATTGAGCTTGTTCTTGAGAATTGTAAATTCTCCTTCCTTACTAGGAAGGCAGAAGACTGAAATGTTGGCACTTTCTCTCCTTGGGCCCTGAAGTAAAATCTGCAACGCTCTTTACATGTGCCCAAACCAAACCCATCCCTCCCCGCCGGCTCTTCCAGGACGTCATAACTTCCTCTAGTTGTTCCAGATCAGGACAGTCATGTGTTATTCCAGCTCAATTATCTTCAGGCTCTTCCTCTTCCTCTGCCTTGAGGCTCTCTGATAAGGATATAGAAGTTAGGTGTTAGGTGCCACCCTGCTCCGCAATTCACTTATTAGGTTTCTGGTCTTCAGTTTTTCTAATTTCCAAGCACTTACAGGAGGAGATAAGGTGCCACACTCACTACAATGTACTCTCTTTTCATCAGTTTTTAAAAAAAGAGCAGTTGTGGTTTACAGAAAAGTCATGCAGAAAGTATGGAGTTCCCATATACCCAACCCCCTCACACACATTATATTGGTTTCCCTATTATTAACATTTTGCATTAACATGTTACATTTGGTTCAACTGATGAACCAGTATTATTAAAATTATATTATTAACTGAAGTCCATACTTTACATTAGAGTTCACTCTTTCTGTTGTACAACTCTATGGTTTTTGTGTATGTGTTTGTGGTAACATATTACAACATAAAATTTCCCATTTTAACCTCTTCAGGTATACACTTCAATGGTGCTAATTACACTGACAATATTGTACTGCCATTACCACCATCCATTACCCAAACAACTTTTCCATCACCCCAAGCAGAAACTCTGCCTATGAAGCATTAATTCCCCATTCCCCACCCCCACCCTTGCCCCTGGTAACCTACACTCTAATTTCTGACTGAATTTGCATATTCTAATTATTTCATATCAGTGCGATCATACAATATGTGCACTTTTGTGTCTGGTTTACTTTGCTCAACATGGTGTCTTCAAGATTTATCCATGTTGTAGCATGTATCAATACAGTATTCCTTTTTACTGTTGAATAATATTCCATTGTGCGTGTGTACGTATATAATACCTTTTGTTTATTCTTTCTTTTGATGGACACTTGAGTTGCTTCTACCTTTTGGCTATTAGGAATAATGCTGCTATGAACATTGGTATGCAAATATCTGTTTGAGTTCCTGATTTCAATTCTTTGGGCTATATACCTAGAATGGATTGCTGTGCCATGTTGTTGCCAGGTATGTTCCAGGTTGGCGGCCACATCAAAGCAGGAAAGAATTCAGGGATGGACCACAGGTTAAGCAAGCAAGTAAAGGGTTTAATGAGAAGCAAAAATCATGCTCAGGGTGAGACAGGCACGCTGGGGAATGGGGCTAGGCTTTACTAAGGTTACTTTTTCTGCTCCTCCTTCCTGTATGCTAAGTAGGGGTTGTGACCAGCAGTGTTTTGGATTGGTTCATTTCCAGGCTTCTCATTGGCCTATGACATGGTCCACTTAGGTTGTTCCCTGCTGGCTTCGGGGTACCAATAGGGGAGACACCCTATTTGGGGCGCCTCTGGGTCTTTCTCAGCCCGGGCTTTCAAACAGGCCTCGTGACCAGGTTCTTGGGGGGAGGGGGTTTCAGCTGTGACCGTTGTGGCTTTGTTCTCGATCTGGCTGCCTTCTCTCCTGTACCCTAATCTGCCTCAATATGGTAGTTCTATTTGTAACTATTTGAAGAGCCAACAAACTGTTTTCCATAGCAGCTGCACCAGTTTACACCAACAATGTACAAGGGTTGTTATTTCTCCACATCCACAACAATTGCTATTTTATAATGTATTTTTTATTGCAGTGCTAATTTTATAGTCTTCCAATAATAGTAAGAACTGGCACTTATTGAGTACTTAAAATGAGCCACACACTCAGATACCACGTTAACATTTTTAAGGCTTTTCTCATTATAAGGGTTTTCTCATGGCAAGTCAAGAAAATAAATATTATTTCAATTTTAGAGATGAAAAAATTTAGGCTTATGTAAACAACTTTTCTAGGTTAATACACATAAATGGCTAAGCTGGAATTTGAATCAGGCCTTTTTATTGCAAAGCCTCCACTCTGAAGCACTGTTTATTATTAGTAGTAGTATTTTAAAAATTATATCCCAAAATACTTTTCATGCTTTAGATAAAGATGTGGGCAGGGTGGAGAGTCTGACAAATGTCTTAACCATATTTCTCTGTTTTACTAGTCAAATTTTGATAATCAAATAGATTCATGAAATATCAAGAAAGATTTTTATAAGTTTTGACATTTAACTTGTAAAGGTGAAGGGTTTGAGTCACAAACTTTCACTTACTGTTGAAACAGTTGTAAATTTGAGTTGAGTTATTTAATTATTTAAAAAATTAAAAAATTTAGTAAGATTAAATATGAAAATAAAACAAAATAATTCACTAACATATCACCCAAAGATAAGTTTTGATTGATAAAATGTACAGTATAGTTTTTAGCTCTGTGTGTTTATGTACATAAGTGCTTGTGTATAAATCACTAAATATGTTTTGGAAAGCTGCTTTTTTTTTTTTTACCCTTGTCATATCATAATTTTCCCAATTGTTATTTTTGTAGATTATAATTTTCAGGTAATTTTGAGTTGAACTCATTTATCAAAACTCAGTTGTAAATAGAACAATGGAGACAACTTTGGTTGGACTATTTCCCCTCCTAATGAAGCATGTTCCCTTTCATTCTTTGAGGCTCTAATAAGTTTCTATGGACCATGGACAGTAAAACCACAATCTATATAATCCTATTTTATGGCTCCATAACACTCCATCTTGTGAATATGTAAAAATTAAGGCAACCACCCTTAAAGGGACATTTAAATTATTTTCAGAGTTTGGATTATATTTCTTTTTTTTCTGTAGTTATGAAAAATATCTGTGGTATGCACACATGTACATAGATTTTAGGGTATACCACAGAGTAAGATTTCTTTGCATGTATCTTTAGAAGAAGTATTGGAAATTGGAAATAACTGACATAAAAGCTATAAATATTTATCAATTGAATCATATTTCTAAATACTCTCCAGAAACATTGTTTTCAATTTATAAAAGCAGAATTAATGTTTGAAAGTGCCTATTCAGCCAAAAATTCTTTATTGATGTTTTTCATGTGATTTTGTGTTTTGTTTACTTGTTTGCTTCATATTTCATAACTTGGTCAAAAATTTTTATTTTATTATTATTAAGTTGTATTTCTCTGAACATAAGCAAAGCTGACCATTTTCTGAATGCACTTGGCCATATTTACTTCTTTGAATCATTTATTTGTTTACTAGTTCATTGCCTGATTTCTCCATTAGAATATAAATTCTCTGTTGAGCAGGAATCTTTGTCATCTTGATCGAAGTGACCAGCACAATACTTGGAAGAGTGTGTCTGGATAAAGGGAAAATTCTACTTCTCCTTTTCTCCATATATAGATTAAAAATAAGATGGTCACTGACTTTCATTTACTGAGGTCCTCTTATCTTATACAATAATATGTCTCATAATAATTAAGTTAACCTTAGACTTGGAGAGCTCTGGAATAAATATGTATGTAATATTTACTTTTCTGGCTTTTCAGGTAATAGCAAACATTGCCTAAGAAGTGCTTTCATATGAAAAAAAAAAGTCTTTTCCTTAAATCTATGAAAAATAATCACTAAAGTATTTTCACTATGCATGGAAAGTCAGAGTGATTAGTGCATGGTTTTTTCCCCCTTAATTTCATGGAGAATTAAGAATGACAGACTATAATCCTTGAGAGACCTACAAGCTTTGACAAAAGAAGGACTTGCTATCTTTTCAGTCAGGGTTATTCCACTTTAAGAATCCTGCAGAAAAAAAAAAAATGTGTAAAAAGCAGTGGTTTTCCACCAATCTCAGGGAAGTTACCTATATTCTTCTTTACAATACACAATTGATAAATCTAAATCAGCATTTTGATAACTAAAAGTTTATTCTGCAACACATTACTGGTAAAATGGAAATGTTTTATGATCAAATCCTTTTGGTAAGTATTGATTAAATATCATCAAAGTGTTTTTAATTAACTGTAGAGGTTTTCAGAACCTTTAATTCACTAATCTGTTTTTTCAAGTTCCGGAAGAAAGATTATAGAATATAGATTTTACAAACATGTGGCAAAGGAACCCTTTCTTTTTGCCTATCAATTACAGCTCCTTGAAAATTTAGGGAAATGCCAGCACAATTAGGAAGAGCCCTTGTTGTCATACTCAGAATTTTTATCACACACCCTCACCTCCTGATGCTACAAATTCCACAGACACTTCTTTTCTAACTGATTTTCTGTGGACTCTTCAGTGGTTCATGCTACCCATTTCTAGGTCTGAGCAGAATTTTCCACTGGCCATTCTGAAACAAGATGACTAATTTCCAATTTAAATTTTATACCAGGCATACCTTGTCTTATTGTACCTTCACTTTATTACAAATTGCAGATATTGCATATTTTACAAATTGAAGGTTTGTGGCAAACTTGTGTCAAGCAAGTCTATCGGCACCATTTTTCCAACAGCCTATGCTCACTTCATGTCTCTGTCACATTTTGGTCATTCTTGCAATATTCCAAATGCTTTCATTATTATATCTGTTATGGTGATTTGTGATCAGTGATCTTTGATGTTACTATTGTAATTGTTTTGTGGCACATATAAGATTGCGAGCTTAATCTATAAATGTGGGTGTTCCGACTGCTTCATGAGTCAGCTGGTCTCCCATCTCTCTTTCTCTCCTCTGGCCTCCCTATTCCCTGAGACACAACAATATCAAGAGTAGCCTAATCAATAAACTTACAATGGCCTCTTAGTGTTCAAGTGAAAGGAAGAGTCATATGCTTCTCACTTTAAATCAAAAGCTAAAAATGACTAAGCTTAGTGAGAATGGCATGTTGGAAGCTGAGATAGGCCAAAAGCTAGGCCTTTTGCCCAAATACTTAGCCAAGCTCTAAATGCAAAGGAAAAGTTCTTGAAGGAAATTAAAAGTGCTACTCCAGTGAACACACAATGATAAGAAAGTAAAACAGCCTTATTGTTGATATGGAGAAAGTTTTAGTGGTCTGGATAGAAGAACAAACAAGGTACAACATTCCTTTAAAACAAAGCCTATTCCAGAGCAAGGCCCTAACTGTCTTTGATTCTATAAAGGTTGAGAGAGGTAAGGAAGCTGTAGAAGAAAAATTGGAAGCTAGCAGAGGTTGGTTCATGAGGTTTAAGGAAAGAAGCTGTCTCCATAATATCAAAGTGCAAGGTGAAGGAGCAAGTGTTGATGTAGAAGCTGCAGCAAGTTATTCAGAAGTTCTACCTAAGATAATTGATGAAGGTGGGCACAGTAAACAACAAATTTTCAGTGTAGATGAAACAAACAGCCTTCTATTGGAAGAAGATGCCATCTAGGACTTTCATAACTAGAGAGGATAAGTCACTGCTTGGTTTCAAAGCATCAAAGGACAGATTGATTCTCTTGTTAGGGGGCAACAAAGCTGGTGACTTGAAGTTGAAGCCAATGTTCATTCCAAAAATCCTGGGCCCTTTAAGAATTGTGATAAATTTACTCTGCCTGTGTTCTATAAATGGAACAAAAAAGCCTGGATGACAGCACATCTGTTAACAATGTGGTTTACTGAATATTTTAAGCCAAATTTTGAGACCCACTGTGCAGAAAAAAAGATTCCCTTCAAAATATAACTACTCATTGACAATGCATCTCATCTCCCAAGAGCTCTCATGGAGATGTATGAGATTAGTATTGCTTTCATGCCTGCCAACACAACATCCATTCTGTAACCCATGGATCCTGGAGCCATTTTAACTTTCAAGTGTTATTATTTAGGTAACATACTTCAGAAGGTTATAGCTGCCTTAGATAGTGATTCCTCTGATGGATCTGGACAAAGTCAGTTGAAAACCTTCTGGAAAGGATTCACCATTCTTGATGCCATTAAGAACATTCATGATTCATGAGAGGAAATTTGAGCCCTCATGGATGACTTTGAGGAATTGAACACTTCAGTGGAGGAAGTAACTGCAGATGTGTTGGAAATAGCAAGAGAACTAGAATTAAAAGTAGAGCCTGAAGATGTGGTATAAAATTATCACCAAAACCATGAGTACAAACCTATGCCCAAGTCTATTTCAATCTTTGGGTAAAGTAGGTGAAACAAAGCAGACCATTCTGAAGAAAAGTAGAAGCCCTGCTGAGGAGAAATGATGGAGCAACCAAAAACACTCTCTCCTTTTATGCCATCCTTGAAGCCTATGGGAAAAAACGTGTTCAGAGATAAAAAAAAATAATTAAACACAATATTTTAAAAAATTATTGAAACACAATATTTTAATGTTAGTTTTTCTAGGTTTGAGACACATTGTTTCATTAGTTATTTGCTTTTTACTTCCACACAACTGGGGCTACTTATGGGCTGTCTTAGGTAACAAAAGACAACCTGTATCCCAGACTAACAGAACCAAGAGAGAATAGGCATTGAATCCAAAGAAAAAATATTTTCATTAGTGGCTAGAAAATATATAATTAGGTTCAAAGATTGGAACTAAAGCAATGGAATGAGTGGACAGTTATATAGGATATTGTAGATGAACAGATAATTGTTCCAGGTTGGTAGTTTGGACACAATTGTTACAAGCCCATCTTCTATATTAAAGAGTGTTAATATTGTTTCTTTTATTGTCCCACATTTCCACTTTGTTGGAAACATGATCTTTTAAATAGTGTCCAGACTTCTTAACATTAACTATTCACATCTGGAGTGAAACAAAAATTATCTTTCTAATTATATAAATTTTAAAACTTTCTGACAACTTCTGCAACAAACTGTAAATCCAAATTAACTTCAATCACAAACTACAATATAATTCAATTCTGACTCTAACTACATGGAGTTAGGCCCAGTTCCACAAGTTAAGGGCAATCCTCTACTACCCTCATTCAGATACAAGCTGCAAGTCCACGGTCCCAGGTCATCTATACTTCTGACCAACTGGCTACAAATTCAGTGTTCCCACCATTTCCTTAGGTTTGATAAATCACTGGAATTACTCACAGAACTCACTGAAATTGCTATGTTTGCAATTATAATTACAGCAAAAAGGACATGAATACGAAGTCAAAAGAATAGACATATGGGACAAGGTCTTGGAGGGTTTAAATGATAGCTTCCATGTCCTCTCTTTGTGGAGTTAGAACGGTCACCCTTCTGTCAATTATTGAACCTCACCTAAGCTTCAAGTGCCCAGAGTTTATATGAGGTTTCCTTATATAGGCATGATTAGTAGTCTCAATGTCTACCTGTTGGAACTCAAGCTCCAGTCTCCTCAACCCCAAAGGTCAGGGAGGTTAGGCTGAGGTGACATGGCTCAAAGCCCAATCCCTTAATCACATGGCTGATCTTTCTGGTGTGGCCAGCCCAACCCTAAATCATCTGGCTTGCATAGGAACTGCCAAGGGTTGTCCTGTGCCAACCATGAGTAACAAAAGACACTCCTATAATAGGAAATTCCAAGGATATAGACATTATCGCCCAGAAATTGAAGATAAAGACCAGCCAAGTTCTTTACACACTTACTTATTCTCAAAATACTGTTTTACATATTCTGTGCTTAGGTCAACTCCTCAGTTGCTATTTCTCAACTTGCCTTTTGTTTCTCACCCCTCTGCCTTTGTTCCACTCTTTCTCAAACTACTGAAATCAACTTATCTTTAGAACAAAAAAGTAACATACAATGAAAAAAGAATGTGCTCACAAATAAAATAGAATTCACTTCAGCATCAATCTCCATGTACTGGTAGAATTGGGCCAAAAAAAAAAGATTTTCTTTTTTTTTAAATAAAATAAAATGTAATAGACATGATGCAGACTTTCTTCATTCCTTTGTCACTCATACATATTTGTTTAATTTTACAAAGACTTAGCAAAATCTTGACTGGTAAAGTTCAGGATGGAAAAATGTTGAACTGTTCTGTAAAATGAAGAGTATCACTTATAGAAGAAGAAAATGTCTATAAACTCATTGATTTTTGGCTTCCATTAGGCCAAACAAGGACACAAAGACCTTGAATCTAGAATTGATAGGGTATGAGTGACTGATTTTAACAAAGACATATGACATCAAAGCAGAAGAATGTTTTGTGAGAGACACTCTCTTAAAGTTTAGTTGATGGACTTTAGGGTCACTTATTTCATAATTTTATTTCAGTGGTTTTGTTGTTTCTTATAATCCTCCATATAATATCATTGACTGCCTAGGAAATGCTGAAATTCGCAATAGCCATGTGTAAGTGATATCTTGTGGTGTGGATGAAGATCTGGGTTCATGCTTGGAAAAAAATAGAGCAGAAAGAGAAATTCAAATAAAAAAAAATGGATACAATTTCCAAAGGAGATGCCAGGAGGTACACTTCATAATGGGGATTGAAAACTGTTTAGAAGGCTTCAACAATATTCCAGAGGTGTCTTGATTTCAATTCAGCTCTGGGCAAAAAATTTTGTCACTCAAGGCCAGGCATTAAATATGTGTTAATATGGTATATATACAGACACATCTGAAATCAAACAAAAATTATTTCAAATATAAATACTTCATTCTGGAACTTGGAATTAACAAAA
>JAQZBX010013410.1:15042-39988 GCA_029593785.1 Cabassous unicinctus | reverse complement strand
TGATAAAACTGAGTTTTTTATTTCAATCTGTTAATGTTGTGTATTACATTGATTGATTTTCTTATGTTGAACCATCCTTGCATACCTGGGATGCAACCCACTTGATCATGGTGTAAAATTCATTTGACATGATGTTGAATATGATTAGCAAGTATTTTCTTGAGGATTTTAGCATCTAAGTTCATTAGAGAGATAGGTCTGTAGTTATCTTGTGGCATCTTTATGTGGCTTTGCTTTAGGGTGATGTTGGCATCATAGAATCAGTTAGATAATGTTTCCTCCATTTCTATATTTTGGAAGAGTTTAAGCAGGATTGGTGTTAGTTCTTTCTAGAATGATTGATAGAATTCACCTGTGAAGCCATGTGGTCCTAGGCTTTTCTCAGTTGGGAGGTTTTTGATGACTAATTCAATATCATTACTTGTGATTAGTCTGTTGAATTCTTTTATTTCTTCTTTTTTCAATGTATGTTCCTTGTATGTTTCTAGAAATTCATCCATTTCATTTGTTATCCATCTTGTTGGCATATAATTTTTCAAAAGTATACTCATGGTATTCTTTATTTCTATGGGATCAGTGGTGATAGTCTCTTTTTCATTTTTTATTTTATTTATTTGCATCTTCTGTCTTTTTTTCTTTGTTAATCTAGCTAGGGGTCAATTTTATTAACTTCTCAAAGAACAAGATTTTGGTTTTGTTAAAATTTTCTAGTGTTTTTTTATTCTCAATTTCATTTAATTCTTCTCTAATCTTTGTTATTTCCTTCCTCCCCTTGCTTTGGGATTAGTTTGTTGTCCTTTTTCTAGTTCTTCCAGATGTGCAGTTAGGTCTTTGAGTTTAGCTCTTTTTTTAAATATAGGTATTAATGGCTATAAATTTCCCTCTCAGCACTGCTTTAGCTGCATCCAATAAATTTTGATATATTTTGTTCTCATTTTCATTCATTTTGAGGTAGTTACTGATTTCTTTTGCAATTTCCTCCTTGATTCACTGATTGTTTAAGATGTGCTGTTTAACTTCCATATATCTGTGCCTATTCTGGTTCTCTGTTCCTTATTAATTCCCAGCTTCATTCCATTGTGGTCAGAGAAATTACTTTGTATGATTCAATCTTTCTAAATTCATTCAGACTTATTCTGTGACCTAGCATGTGGTCTATTCCAGTGATGATTCATCTGCACTCAAGAAGAATGCGTATCCTGTTGTATTTGAATACAATGTTCTGTATATGTCTATTAGATCTAGTTTCTCTAATATATTATTCAAGTTCTCTGTTTCTTTATTAACCCTCTGTTGAGATGTTCTGCCAAATGGTGATAACAGTATATTAAATTCCTTCACTATGATTGTAGAGGCATCTATTTCTCCTCTTAGTTTTGCCACTGTTTGCCTCATGTATTTTGGGGCACCCTGGTGAGGTCCATAAATATTTTATTGTTATTGCTCCCAGAATATTTTTAATTTCTTGTATTGTGCCTTCCATCACCATCAGATATGTTATCTTTTTATGTATGTTCACGATTTCTTCCGTATGTTTCCCTAGTGCCGTCTTAATATACTTTATCTCTTCCTTCATGTCAATAAGTTGATTCATATTTGTTGGCACATCCTTGATTATTTTTTTCTATGTTGTGCATCTCCTCTTGTTTTTTAGTTTGTTCATTAGACTGGGCCATGTCTTCCTGTTTCTTAGTATGGCTTGTAGCTTTTTGCTGGTGTCTATGCATCTATTTATATTGATGGACTTATTCAGTTGGTTAGCTCCTCTTTCTAGTCTAGGAGTTTATTTAATGTTCTTTTGTTTTGTGTTAAGGGTCCTCTTTGACACTTAGTTCCAATTATTCTATATCTTCATAGTTGTCCATGTTCCCCCCCAAAAATATTAAGTCTGTGAAAAAGGAAAGAAAAAAGAAGGGACTCTCCCAGCTCCTCTTTCCCTCAGGCCAGTTGGGCTTCTGACAGCTGTGCGGCTGCTTCTCCCAACTCTTCTCTCACCTGGGCAGTTGGGCACCTGTCAGCTACCCCCCTCACTGACCCAGTTTCTCTCTCTCCCAGGGCCCGTAGTTGTGACAGCCCGGCTGATCACCTCCCCCTTCCCCTCTCCCTGGAGCCATTTCCTTGCTGGCTCATGTCTCTCCTAGCCTGGGAACTAGCTGAGATTCAATCTCCCGGCTCTGCCCTATCGCCCCTCCCCCCTACTCCCTTCTCCCCCTTAGCCAGCTGGATGCCAGTCCCCACACCAGTCCCCAGACCTGTTTTTCCTGCAGCTACCCTCCTCACTCAACCTGGAGAGGATGCCAGGCACCTGGATTTGTCCCTGGTTGCCCAGTGGCTTTCCTTACCCTCAGACTCGGCTGAGGGCTAGTGTCCCAGTCAAATCACTTCCCAGGCGTCCCTCTCCCTATGTGCTGGCTGGGCGCTGGCTTGCCTTCCCTATCTTCCATAGCTTCCCTCTCCCCTGGCCAATGGGTCCCGCCCTTCTAGCTGCCCTCTGCAATTGCCCCCGAGGTCCTGTGTCTTCTTTTCTGCCAGGTAAGCCTGCCTACTTTTCCACAGTTTCTGGAGGAGTGTAGTCTGCCATTCTCTACTCTGCCATCTTGGATCTCCTTATTTCTTCTTAAAGATATCAAGGTACTTAAATTGAAAGAAAGATGTAATTCAAGGTAAGACTGAGTTTATTCTTTAAGTAAATAAAAAAAATTTGAGTATAAGGATATGAATATTTTAGCATACACAAAAAGCAGGTATATCACCCATGTGAAAACACAACCTCTGATCTAATTAGAGAACACTAGGAAAAGACAAAGTATATTATGTGAATTCTTTGAAAAGAAAGACAGATGTAGTGAACTTAGTGCTATAAGTTTATAGCTCCATGATTGTCCTTAGAAGCCAATGGAATGCTTCTAAGCATTCTATTGATCTGTAATATGTCAATATCATTACACATAAAACCATATGGAAAACCATGCAAAAGACTACAGAATGTGGTTTTATGGTTTTCTTCTTTTCTTTTCTGGGCATTTGGAACTTCCTTATATGTCCTCAACTTTCCTTTATTTGATTTTGCTTTATTTTATATTTTAAACATAGATTCAAATATTTTAAATATATATATATATAGTTTATATTTTGTGTTGCCAGATATACTACATAATTTTTAAACTTGATTGTAAAAATATCTCATTGTTTAGGTATGCTCTGTCTTAATGTCCCAAATTCAATTTTCATGTTTAAGAGACAACCATATTAGCTAGAGTCCCAAAGCCACATCCTAGTGACATTATCTGGTGATATAAAAACAGAAGAATCCCAGAATGTTTTACTGTAGATTTTTTGCTCTGTAACTGTGGATCAGACATTTTTACCTGAAACAGTTCATTAAAAACAGCTCAGTGGTTGTTCCCTCTACTTGTGATGGCTATCGTGCTCATGGAAATTACTATTCATATGTCTCCTGGAGGTTCCTCTGTTTCAGAAACTATACTTACTCTGGATTTATCAGTCCGATCCCTCAGGTGTGCTATTTAATTGGGCTACATGGAGGCACCCTTAACAGAATAATACACATTGCCATAAGCCTCAGCATTTATCCTTCTGATTGTTTTGAATGTACTATGCTCCTTGAAGGCTGTGAAACACAGCAAAGATAAAAATGTTTGTCATGAAGTGACTTTGTTAAATCACAGGGGCTACTCATAAACTCAGTCATGTTTCATGTTGATGAACTTCTATTGGAGGCCCATCTCACACTTGTCATTGCATCTTACTTAGTCTTGTTCTTTTCTATGACAAGTACACATAATTCTCACTTTTGTCTATTATCTAAGACATATGTGCTGCTGATCAAAGTACTGACTAGATAAGAAAGGGAAGAGAGAGAAGTCATTCACACTCAGGAAAAAAATTACATTAAAAAACATAAAATAAAAAAATGAACAATTAAAAAGTAGCTAAGTCAAACCAAATCAATTGATTCTTCTTTCTATGCACAGAACAAAATTTTCCATATTACACCCAGTATTATAGTGTATTTAACATCTTTGGATAGGAAATAAAAATATCCAATTCTGCAACTTTTCTTCAGATTTTTCAAGGAATATATTATTTTACTTTCCCTTAGGATATTATAAAATTATTTTAATAACAATACTTAATATGCATATTTATTGCACAAACTACTACTTGTCAGAGAATGGGCTAGGTACTGTACATACATAAAACTAATATTTACTATGGATGTGCAACCTCACTTTGGAAAAATAAAATGAAGCTTAAAGAGGTTAAGTGACTAGCTAGAAGCTATGATTAATGTACTATTGGAAAATTCACTAAGGACACTGGAAATGTAGAGTAATTATTATTGAACAATGGATTAAAACACAAGCAACAGATTTTAAAGAAAGAAATTTTTCTAAAAGAGAAATTGAGCGTAGCTGGGAAAATATTGATTTCATAAAGTAGGAATATTTATTAATATATAAACATAAATTAGTAAATCAAATTTTTTTAGGTTCCTCATGCAATAAAGTGGAAAAATTAGATTTTGGAATATTGCAATTTTTTAACTATTGTTTTAAATATGAAATAGAAATTTACTAGTGCCACTTTGAGATTACTTTCCCATTTCTTACATGTCTCATGAGCTTAATTATTTCAAACATTAAATGCACACAGTGGATTCATAATATCTTAGTCAAGTATATATTTTTACATTCTCTAAAGTAAAAATGAAAATTAAAAGTGTTAATCAAAAATTTTATTCAAAGAATATATAAAAATAATTAGCATGTTCCCTTAGTGTTTACAAAATCGACAATTTTGTAATGCTCTGAGACTTGTTTTTTAGTTAAAGTACATCCATCCCCAATTTCCTAACAATATAATTTGAGCCTCAATTGAGGTAAATTGAACATAGGGACATTGAGCAGCACTGACTGGAGGAGAATAAAAATGTGACATAATTACAATAGAATCTATTGCTACTTTTCTACATGACATTTTTTTCCTGATGGTGAATATAAAGTTACCTAGATGTCAGGTGTTTGATGAGAGACTGAAAAAACACATGGAGATGATGAACTTTAGCCATGTAATAATTTCTTTTATTAATTCTCCCTTTCAGATATGCTTTTTTCTTGTATCCTTCCTATAAGAGCTTGACTTACCTTATGGTGAATCATCCATAAAAATCCCAGCTAGGCAGTCATCTTAGTGTTTATGGGGGGAATGGGTTGTTAATACACTTGGGCTGGGATGAATAATTTTCCCACCAAAATATTTGAATTATCATTTTATTTTTCTCCTTAATACCTTCCTTTTTAAAAAGACTTTGCAAATAAATCACTCAATTCAAATATTAAGTGTACTACCTTAAAATAAGAATATTTTGGCTATTCAACAATATATTAGTAAATAGGGATGCGTGGGTCAGAAGGAGGGGCACCTAAAGAGCTGTCAGCCCCCTGTATTTCCAGGTGTCTGTTTGCCAGCACAAGAACCCACACGGGTTCTGATGGAAAGTTGTTTTATTCACATAGAAGAGAAAGAACATGGTCAGCTTCACTAGTGGAAGCTGGTTCCCCATAGTCAGCGAGTCTCAATCCATGACCAAGGCAAGGATATGTTCTACATGCAGCACCCTCTCTTGTGTTTATATACTCTAGAGGAGGAAAACTGCTACCTCCCTGTCGGGGACAGATATACCACTGGGGTGTGAGCTGGATGCCATAAAAAATGCCCACCAGAATCAAACTGTCTCCAGTGAATATTTGCATAAATTCCCGACAATAGGAGAAGGAATGTACTGGCAGTCCCCTTACTATTAGAGGATTGTATTTTATCCACCAGGCTGGCACACCTGATCCTGAGCACAGGTGTTTTGTTGGGTCCCAGGGAAAGATATCACACCACAGTAGGACTGTCCCCTACCGCAAGATTAAATGTTTCTATGCCAATTGCAGATGGAACTATTTAGAACTATTTTCTAAGCCTTTCTTACTTCAAATGTGTGTGTTTAGTAAAGAAATACAATTCAAAATGGAATAGCAAGAGTCACAGATTCCAGTAATAATGAAGTAATTTAAATCAATTAACTTTCCTACCATTAACAATTATAAGCTCTGGTCAATTTTATTTTTTATTCTGTTGGAAAGAAATGAAGAGCACCAAAGTGGGCTAAAATTGGAGGAAATGTGACCCTGAAGTAAGGGAATGTTGCTGGATGAAATCCATATTTATAGATGATTTGAAAATTATTATAAAAAATACTTTGTTGATAGGCATATAGCACTACTTCATACAGGCACAGAAAGTACCTATGAAACATTCACCAATATCATATACATGCTGAGTCATTAAATAAGCCTAATATGCTTCAAACAATTGAAATCCTGCAAAATATGTTATTTAATCATAACAGAAGTAAGTGAGAAAGCAATATTGAAAAAAATAAAAAATACACCCAAATATTTGGAATTACATGACAGACTTTCAAATAACTTGTGAATCAAAGATATATATATATATATTCTAAATTTAGAAGTGCTTAGAGGAAAATTTAAAGCTTCAAATGCATATATTAAAATAAAATAAAGTTTTAAATAAATGATCTAAACTTCTACTTTAGGAATTTGATTCTACAGACTTTAGAAATTGTCAACACATTTTGGTCACTAAATTCAACATCTTTGTAGAAATGGACATATTCCTTAAGAAATGCATCTCTTCAAAGCCAGCGCAAGAAGAAGTAGAAAATCTGAATATGTGTGTGTTCATGTGTGTGATTAAGGATATTGGGTTTGTAATTTAAACACACACACACCTCAAAAAAGCTCCATGTCTATTTGGCTTATGATGAACGAACTTAAAAATTAAGGAAGAGGACAGTGGTTGTAGTTCAAGTGTTTGAGCAACTGCTTCCTAAGGATGAGGTCCTGAGTTCCTTCCCTGGTACGTCCTAAAAAAAAAAAAAAAAAAAAAAAATTAAGGAAGAAATAATACCAGTATCACATAAACTCAAACAACAGACAAGGATGGAACATTTCCCAACTTGTTTTAGAACATATCCACAACCTCAATACACACCTGACAAGGATATTACAAGAAAGAAAATTGTAGGCAAATATCACTTAAGAACATAGATGCAAATATCCTTAAGAAATTTTTAGTAAATAAAATCCAGTATTATATATAACAAGAATAATATATTCTAAACATATCCTAAATATGTAAAATTGGTTCAACATTCAAAAATCAATACATGTAATACTATAACAGAAATAAAGGCAAAAATGTTTTTAATCAACTCAATAAATCAAGAAAAAGATATGACAAAATGCAATGTCCATTTAGGATTGAAAAAATTATTAGCATACTAGGAATAGGCGAGAATTATTAAGGGCATTTTGAAATACCTATAGGTAGTCTTATTCAAAATGGTAAAATACTGGATGTGCTCTGCCTTAGATTGGGTACAGGACAAGGATATATGCTTTCATTACTAGTCAACATTGTACTTAAGGATCCAGCTGTATAATATTGAAAGAAAATGACATAGCATGACTAAAACTGGGGAAAGGAAAAAGTAAAACTATTTTTATTCACAGATCACATGATTGCTTGCATAGAAAATACTGAGAATTCTATCAGAAAAAACTAACGGAGATAGCAACAGACTTTTAATACAATCAATTGTATTTTTATATATGAGTAATGACCAATGAAAAATAAAATTTTAAAATATTATTCACAAAAACGTAAAAATCATAAACTACTTATGAATAAATGTACCAAAACATTCAGGACCATTTATGCAAAAGTATAAAACACCACAGAGAAAATTTAAGATGAAAATAAATGGAGAAATAGAATGTAATCATGGTTTGGAAGACTCAATATTGCTAAGATGTCTCTTCTCTACAAATTAACCTAGGTTTACTACTAGCCTAATCAAAAATATCCACCAGATTTTTGGTAGAAATTATCATATTCAAAACTTTATATGGAAGTATAAAAGAATTTGAATAGCCAAATTAATCTTGTAAAAGAATGACATTGTTTTATTTCAGAACCTACTATAATGCCACATAATCAATACAGTGTAGTATTCCTGTAAGGAGAGAAAATAGATCAATGAATTAGATGAGAGCCCTTAGATACAGGCACACACATATATGGCCAATTGATTTTTGGCAAAAACACCAAAGTAGGTAATACAATGTGGAAATAAAAGTATTTTCAACAAGTCACACTAAACAGTTGCATGTCTGTATGGAAAAATAATTTGCAGGCCTACTTCACAGCATATACAAAAATAATTTGTGATTAAATGTATGAAATGCATCTATAAAACTTCTCCAAAAAAACATAAGTAATATCTTTGCAACCTAAGGAAAGCAAAAATTCCTTAGACAGAAAACAAATATCACAAACCATAAAAGGAAAAACTGATTGATTGGATTATATCAATACATTTTTGAAAACTTTGCTATTCAACAATTACCATAACTAGAATAAAAATACAAGCAATACACTTTGTTGAAAAATGAAGTCCAAGCAAACACTAATGAAGTGAAAACTGAGTGACAATATTAATATCAAACAATGTTTATTTCGGACTAGTGAATATTGTCAGAGAAAAATAGGGGCAGCTCATAAATATAAAGATGACAATTCATGAAAAGCACCAGAAAACCCTACATGGTGCAAGCTTGTATCTAATAAAAGACCTTCAATGTAATGTACAAAGCAAAAAAAGATGGGACTGAAAAAAGAAATAGATCCATGAATAGAAACTCAGATTTCAACACTCTTCTCTCTGAAAATGATTGAAAAAAGACAGGAAATCAGAAAGTATGTTGAAAAATACTACTATCCAACTTGACCTAAATGACATTCATGAAACTACCACTATACAACAGCAAGGTCCATGTTCTTTTCAATTGTACACAGAACATCGATAAAAATAGGCCATATTCTTGGCAGTAAACTAGTCTTAATAAATGTAAGATAAAAATCATACAAAACATGTTCTCTCACCACAATCAAAGTAAATTAGAAATTAATAAGTGAAAGAAATATGGAAAATAGAACAAATTTTTAAATTTGCATGTCATTAGATTTAGAAGAGAATTTAGAGTCTAAATAATCATACTCATTCAATATAAAGATTCCATTTGCCAAGGAAAGAATCTTAACCAATCTACACAAGGTCATATATTGTCTATTTTTCAATAAACACTTGAGGCTTGCTTTCTTAGTTCTAGGGGGTATGTGATGATGGCCAAATAATTGGTAAAATCTAGAAGCAGTCCCGTTCTTTGAACTTCCAGTTTTCTCCACTTTTTCACCGTTAGCCTTGACCATTTCTCCCATTCTAGCCTCTCCCATATATTCAAAAGGGAGAAAACCAAGGACAAAAAGGTAAGAAGCATTCTTCTCGTTTCCTTCACAAATCTATCTCGAGTTTCTTTTATTTTTAGCCATGTGGCATAATCCCAAAAGCAAAAATCTAACTCTTTTATATGATACATTTTTATGATATACACCTGCATCTCTTCTGCAACAAAGTAACTATAATGGAAAAAGAATATGATATTGCTTTGGAGAATACTCTGAGTAGAAAAGGGACTAATAGCAATAAATTTCTAAATATGAAAGCTAAATGGCCAAAGAAAATATTTTATTAATCATATTTTTCATTATGAAAAATATATTTTATTCTTACCAATTGAGAGATTTTTCATTATTAAGAGTAGATTTTATTCTTATCAATTTGGTGACAAATTTAATGTGTGTTTATAATTTTTTATCTTTAGTAGGTGATTATGTAGTCAAATGATTTCATAGATATTATGTTAGTGTTTCTTAGTTTCTTATATTTATTTTCTCATTGACAAATGAAATTAACCTGATGGGGTAAAAATAGAATGAGAACATGAGGGTTTTTTTGTTTTTCTGTTTGTTTGTTTTTTTGTTTTTAACACGAGGTTTTTTATGCAAAACATCTCTTCAACGTTAAAAATAACTTTCCATTCATTGCCCTCCTTTCTTTCTTTGGCGGTTTTCAGTCAAGAAAATCTAAGATACCAAAGATTTACTTTAGTAAATTTATATATTCAGAGATATTGTAACAAGTAGCACACCTAGGGAAAAATAAACCTTATTTAAAATAAATATTGCTTTCAGTATATTTTGCTTATAAGAACTGGTATAACTGTGTGTAGTTAAGAAACTAGCTTTAGTTCAATTTGCATCCTCTGTTGAAAGTCCTATGTGGTCTTGCCTCCAGTGAGATTCATCTTGTTTCTGATTTCCTATGTATACATTTCAATCTTTGCACATGTTTTGCTCCAAGCACCATTTTGAGTGCATAATGATGCAACAGTCTTCTTTCTAATCCAAGTGTTCTGAATCAAGACATCCTCCCAGGCTTCTGCCTGCACCATCAATATTTTTTGAAAGAGAGAAGATTTCTTAAGCCATTTCAGAGGAAAAAGCCATTTTCAAGTTTGAGTGAAAGTTGAGAATCATCCATTTCTGAAGCACAGATGCCTGACTCTTGCAGGAGGACACTATCAGATAGTCTCTGAGAATAAAAAATTATATTACGCTGAAGCACCTCAGAGTTCAAAGGTCAAAACAGAAATGAAACTACAGCTGAAAGAAAATTATACATAGTTTTAACTTTTAAAAAATACTTCATTTATTGAATGTGATTATTCATGCATATTCTCTTCTAAAATCAAGACTATCAGTCAAGGTTTGCATATAGATTCAACTCTGATAATTCTAAGAATTGATTTTGAAATTAAAGCATGGCAACCATTAGTTAAGGAATTTTTTAAAATTGCATTTTAAAAATACTACATAATTCTATATTTTGTATAACTGACTTGGAATTGAAACACCAATGTCTTATAAACCTACCTCATTTTATTACCAATTATTCTTAATTTTCCAACCATGCTCTTCTTATTTTTGCATAAATAAACCAACCTTCCTAGAACTAGATTCTTTCTCTTAGCTATTTTCTCTTACACAAACTCTTTAACTTACTGTATAACTTAAAACAGTTCAATAGTCATCATATCCTGAAAACTTTGGCTCCTTTAGGCTCAACCCAGCCCTCAGATAGTGTTATATACTTTTTCAATATGTTCATTCAGGTACATTCATACCTCCATCCTTGTTCTTATGATGCAATGAAATAAATATTTACTGGACCAGCTCTCCTGTTAAGTGGTGAGCAGAAAGAGGATAGAGGTTGAACATTTTAACTCCATATGTCCAGTATTTTATCACAATACCTATCACAAAATACACACAATATTTTTGAATAGGTGAATTGTTATCATGTAAACTGCCAGAATACTGTTGATAATAGGAGAAGTATTTCAATCACCTTGTAAAGTCTGATTGTATTTAGGTATATTAAGAGTTGCACCAAACAAAACTGTGTTAGTTTAATCCAATTCCTATGTGTAGTGATAGCATTGAACCCAAAATGCTATAGCATCACAGAGAAGAAAATCTTTTATAGGATATCTGGCTTGTTATTTGGTCATAAGAAAAACTTACAGGTAAGACTGGAAAACTATTCAAGGTTCTGGTTTGGATATCTTCTTCACCATATTAACAAAAATCTCAAACTTGTTTATTTTTAGTTTACCCTGGCCAATTTTTTTTTTCTATTGTTAAAACAAAAAGTTTTTATTCTTTATTTTTTGTTGTTACCTATAGAAATGATTGATTGAGATGCTGAGCCCTTACTCAGAGGGTACTTTGATATCGATACCTTCTTCTTCTCAGCTTGAAAAGGAGACACACATCTAGAATACTGGGAGGTTTCTAGTATTTGATGTCTGTATGCTTTAGAAAAGAAGTTACTGTTCCTCCATAATCCAACTTAATTTGTTCCCCCCCCCCAACCTGATGGGGGTGTTTATTTAAGGGCACTAACACAATAAGCTGCAGTGTGAAATAGCACATTAACAATTAACATCAGATTGGTTTTTCAAACAGTCAACGATGCAATTTTAAGCATTCCCCAAAGCATTTTAAAGTCTGAGAAAGCATTTGTGTCATTACAAAGTCATAGCTTAAAGCTTATGAGGTTTCCACCCTACTAAGAAAAGCATTTAAAACAACCCACAGAGGATAGAGTAGCACAAAAATAGGTGGATCTGTAATTACTAGGAGCAGCATAATGGTTCAGCATGCAAAAGAGGATCATTCCCTCATCTATGAATATTTAATAGTAAAGCATGTTTTCTTTAATAGTTAGCCACTAATAGCCAGTTTTTCTAAGTTTGTCATGCTCTCAAAATCTTGACTCTAGAAATGTTAATTTTTTTTTTACAGAAAAGAAATGTAAACCATTTGGGCACTCTGGACTTAATTTTGAATCAAGCCAAATCTGGTTTTATGAGCAGTATTTCTGTTCTGGATAAATGCTTTTACCTCACTTAAAGAATAGGTCCACATTCAACTATTCTGATAGAGTTTTTCTCCTGCCAGATCCATTGGTTAGTTCCTATCTCCTGATTAGGACTATTGCAGTAGTCAGCCTCCAATATCTTATTAAACTTCATCTTAAACATTCCATCCAGCGTGTTCTTTATAAAATACAGCTCTGATATGTTCAAAAGACATTGTCACGTAGATGTTAATATTGGGTGATCAGATCTTGATTTTCTCATCTTTTACCAATATGTTTAAAGTCTCTATGATTCTATTTAGCCCTCCATGAGTTGGGAATAATTATTATGGCCTACACCATAGAATTACTAAGGAGATTAAGAGTTATTTCATGTAAGACACTTACTAACAGTGCCTGGAAATTTTCAAACATTCAATAAATATTAGCTATTAATACCTGCACCCTGTTTGAAAAACCTACAATTGTTCCCTATTGGATATAGAAGTAAATGTGGGATTCTTGTATGAATCTTCACAATTTGATCTTAATCTACCCTTCAGAGTAAATATATCTCAAAATATAGACTCCACTCTTTCTACTACAATGCCAGTTTATAGTCTATTCACATTACAGTCATATTAAGATAAAATTCACATCCCATAGAATTCACCCTTTGAATGTACAATTCAGTTGGTTTCAGAATATTGAAAACTTGTACAAACATCACCACTATCTAGTTGTAGAACATTTTCATCACCCTGAATAGCAACAGCGTACTGATTAATAGTAACTCTTCATTCCCTCCCCTCCTCTAATCTATCTTCTGTCTCTTTTGATTTGCCTATCCTGAACATTTCTTATAAATGGAATTATAATATATGTGATCTTTTGCAACTGTCATATTTCACTTAGCATAGTGTTTCAGGGTTCATCCATATTGTTGTTATACATCAGAATTACATTCCTTTTTATGGCCAAATAATATTCCGTACATTTATCAGTTGATGGAAATTTGGGTTGTTTCCATTTTTTGACTATTATCAATTGCTTCTATGAACATTCTTATACAATTTTTGTGTGGACACTTATTTTCATGTTCTTTGGGATATAAATGCAGGAGTAAAATTGCTCATTCATATGGTAATTTTATGTTTAACATTTTGAGGAACTGCCAAAATGTTTTCCTAAGTGGTTATACTATTTTACTATTCCACCAGTCATGTAGGAACTCCAAGTTCTTCACATCCTCACCAACACTTATTATTGTCTGTACTTTTATTAAACTCATCCATATGGATGTGAAATATAGAAGTATATTCTATTTTTTTTTAAACTCACTGTACTCTTCTTACATTTCTGGCCATTTATTCCAACTCTTCTCTGTTTATAACTTCCACCCTTCTCCAATTTCATCTGTGGTTGAGCATATATGCATCCTCAAAGGTGGAATTAGTAATATCACCTCTTCTAAGAAACATACCCCAACTTTCCACCTCCTCCCTACTCATATTGCACTTAAAATGTTTTGCTTTATGAGAAAAACAAATGTTATGTTTTTATCTATTTCTTCAATAGTATGTAAACTTCTGAAAGGAAAGGATCATGACTAAAATATTATCTTACACATAGAAGACACTCACTGTTTGTCAAATTTATAGTTACCATTCATTCCTTTTCTTTATTTTTAAAGAAGCTTTAGATTACATAAATGTTACATTGAAAATATAGGAGATTCCACACACCCACCCCCTCTCTCTCCCACACTTTCCCCCATTAGCTAATCTTTCATTAGTGTGGTACATTTGTTACAGTTGAGGAACACATATTGGAACATTGCTACTAAGCATGGTCTATAGTTTATATTATGGTTTACACTTTTTGACAAATCTATATTTACCATTTATTTTGATAATTAGAGAGATGAACATCTTTATCACTAAGGCACTTCAAATATGTTTTCCAATAAAATGCTAAGACTTTTTTAATAAATAAATTTTATTATTAGATTATCTAAAAATTGCCCAAACTGATATTTCACAGTAGTGTTAATAATGTGTTTACCATAAGCCTCTCTCACTTGATTCCAGTTTTAATGATGGCAAATGTTGTCCCAGTGCCTAGAACAGTTCAGAAACCATAGAAAGAATGTGGATTTTGTTTACTCAAACTATTGAAATACAAAGAAATAATTGTTGCAGCTTATGTTTTCTTTGTAGGCAAAAGACAGTGATGCTAAACTAAAATATCATTGACTTCTCTGGCTGTAATACTCTTCCTAATTCAAGAGTGAGTCAAATAATGTATCTTTTGTAATTACTTCAGGCTACTTGTAAATACTCTGTACCCACTAATGGAGATGACATACAGCTATATTCACATAAGTATAGAAATGTGGGCTTTGGTTCAAGTTTCTTGACAGAAAAAAAAAAATAGATAAAGCATATTTTGAATTGGTTACTACATTTACTTTGCACTGCACATTACTGGTCTTGCAGAAATATAACCCTCGTTCTATCAAGTATCTTCTAAGAGAAATCCACTTTAGAAAATTCTCTAATCATTATTCCCCTCCCCTTCCACAATAATAGCTATCATTATATATTTATTCATTTCTTACACTGGATCAGATATTGTACTAATTCATTCACATAGATTATTTCATTTAATATTTGCACATACTCAAAAGAAGATATAGTATAATTTCTCTAATTTTAAAGAAGTAGGACTGAGAAATGGAATAGTTAAGTAATAAGCCCAAGGTCCCATAACTTGTGAGTAGTGGAGTTAGAAATGTGAGCTCAGATAATCTGTTTCTCTTGAAAACCTTATGCTTGTTTTGGTTAGTTCCAAATTTTATGACTATGTCAAAATAACCAGCATTCACTATAAAAAGCAATGATTCTTAGAATTTGGAGGCATTCTGGACTCCTTGGTTAGAATAATATTGACTCATTTTCTTCCCCCTAACCTCAGAGCTCACATTTTATGTTTTAAAATGTGATAGTAAAATTAATTTTTAGAGTTTTACAGTAAAAAATGTTGCAATTGATTGTTGTTGGATAATGTCAAAATCGTGTCTGAGAATTATTGAAAATTTTGCAAACATAATCATGTAATATACTATCCAAAAAATACTAAGTCATTAGAGAATTTTAAAAAAACACCTACATCCATATCAGACAAGGAAATAGAACTAACTACTAGATGCCAAGCTTCAATAAAACATATTGTGTTTTAACTAAATATATTGAATCAGATATTATATGCTGCTCTTTCTAGTTCCTAAGGCAATAAGCTGCTCTGGCTTGATATGATTCCATAAATTGCTCCATATAGAACCATTTTGGGAAACATTACTACTGGAAAAACCAGCAAAGTTTGGCAATGTTTAAAAAAAGATAATTGATGGCATTCATATATTATAGATTTTTTCAAGAAATACTTAATAAAATACATCATTGAGTTGGTTGAATTCCCACTCAATCTCTTTCTCCCAATATTTTTTTCTAGTTTGACAGTAATAGTATCACCACCAACAAAAACAACAGAATCAGTTTGGATGCAATATTTATTTGTCTGACCACAATCCTTCTAGGTATATTTTAGTTGAATATTGGGAAAAATCATTGACATTCAATACCCCTAAATTATGTTTGGATATTACAGATTTATACTATAAAAATGATAGAATAGTTTTTAGACTTTTTAAGGGAAAAGTTATATTGTGAATTGTGCCAGTAGCTTAGCACATAGATACATTTTGGTAAAAAACACTAATTTTGAAAAATGAAACAATATAAACATGGGCAATGGATTAGTGTAGCAATTTGTCTCTACATGATTCCACCATAGTAATCACCTTCTTGCAACCATATTTTTTTTTACTTCTTCCCCTTTCTTACTCTAACCTACAGCCATAATTTTCCCTTCCATTTCCTTATCAAAAAGGTTTCTCTTGACTTATTTTGGTTGTTTCTAGATTCATTTAGGTTATTCTTTAACATTAATGCCTCTTCTCTAAATATCAAACGAAATGCCTAGCAAAAATTAAAAAGAATAACAAATACTACCAAATCACATTAGCAGAATTTAGAAACAGTATTTCTATAAGTTGATGCATCAATACATTTATTCATTCAAGCAACCAGTATTTATTTAGAATCTGCTATATGTCAGACATGTATTAGATATTGGAATATTTCTCTAAAAAGACATAATCTTGACCTACTTATTAAACAGTAAACATTGTATGTTTTCTCTTCACTTTCCTGACACTAGTTTCCCCTTTGTTCTCCAATAATTATTCTTATTTCTTAATCCAACTCTAGGCTAAGATTCTTGTGTTTTTATGACTTAGAACAAATAATATATACTATCATTGGTAGGAAAAATACAGCAATAAATTTTACTTTTTAATTGTCTTAGCAATGAAATCACTAAGAATTTTTTTAAAATAGGGCTTACAGACAATTCTTGTACATTTGCAAATATGTTGTCAACTAATTATCTTAAAATAATATAAAAACTTATTGCATAAGACCCAACTATTTTTAGCCTTTGAAGTTCGTATCAGCTGTGTCTGTGGCATCATGACAGATGGTATGTTCCCTTAAAGAGTTTTCTTTTAATATGAAAAAGTATGCTAAATATGAATAACATGCTTATTCTCTTTAAAACAACAGTTTTATGAGCTTTCTGTCCAAAGTTAATTAGCTTTTCCACACTTTCCCTTTTTCAAAATTGCAGTTATTTCTATTTTTATTTGGGTTAGGAAAAGAGTTGAGATGTATGTTTAAAATATTAGCTAGTCACCAAAGAGAAGGAACTGCCTCATGTATTCTGCCAGAAAGAGTAAATTGCTTGGAAAGATGCCAGCACTGAAAAACTGTCAATAATTTTTTTGGATGCTGTTGTTCAAAACATTTTATTAGTATTTGATCGGTGTTTTAAAACAGACCAAAATACACTCAGGATTTATGGACTTTGGAAACAAATGATTATACATTAAGCCAAAATCCTTTCCTTTCTCATTATATTGCTTCTGTTCAAAAGTATGAATCCATATTTGAAATTCTGCATTATATTATTTCAGTATGAGGTATGTTCCCTTTGGATCCCATCCAGAGAGTTTTAATTATTAGAGTTCCAGTGAAGTATTTCATAGTGTTGAGGGAAATGCACTCAGCAAATATTTAGAAGCCTTAGATCTTACCACCGTGATAACTCATATTCCCTTTGTCTTGGTTTTCTAACAAATAAGAAGGATAACAATTCTTGCCTTTCCTGTTTCAATGGGCTGTTAATATACAATGAAATTAAGGTCTAAGTAAACTTTTGCAAATTAGAATTATTCTATAAATATAGATGCTTTTGTTGAATAACACCTGGTATCAAGAAAAGTGTAGCAAAGAGTCTTAAAATAATTGCACAATTTTATTAAAATCCATCACACTGTATTAAATGTAAAGAACAGGACAGAAATTTGTCCATACAGTACTTGCTCCACTATGTAAAAGATAAGCTTAGAAAAACCAAAAAGAAATACACTAAAAAGTAAGCAACAGTTCTTTCTTGGTATGGTGACTATGACTGAATACTATTTTCTTTTTTAATCTCCATATTTTTTTCTAATTTTCAACAGTGAAAATAAATGTTAGTTTAACAAAAAAATAAATGTCAAACTTGAAAATTCTCTTTCTTTTCTATCATATTTCATTTATTTGATTTCCTAATAGCAAATATAGAATTTAAACTTTTTTATCTCTTACATCACTGAAAATTTTTTGCTTGCACAAAAATTCAAAATTGGGTTATTTACACTGAAGTTTTCAGAGCTCATGCTATGACTGTCCCTTTCAAATATGTTTTCCTTCATTTCCCTTTCAGTAATGAAGATAAATTTTTCCCAAACTTCTTTTATTTCACATTGTTTTAAAAAATAGTTTTTAATGTTTTTATTTTACCTTGCCCTTCTATAATGTATTAAGATTTACATGGTATCTCTTATTCGATTTCCAATGTGATAGCCTTTATTATTCTATATTTTTTTCTCCCAGACTGTGATATGTTTCTTCAGCAATCCGTACCATGCCTGAGTGTTAGTTAGGAAGAGTAGCTGATGTCTTACATGCTCCTGGACGTCAGAGAACAGGCAAATTCACAGTGTCTTTGTTTCTGCAGCTCGTGGAAAGACTCACTGTCATACTGAACACCATTTGGAAAATGTGAGCTGAGAACTTAGTACTGTATATGGTACCCTCCTGAAAAGCAGGTATAACAAGTGTGAAACCGTTTAAATATTTCTGTGATATGGATAAGGTGAAAATTGTAATCAGATTGTTTCCTCATATTATTTCCAGGTTGAAATACTACCAATGTTGTTGAAATTAAGGATTGGTGCTACAGAATTTAAGAACTTTCTTTTTTACCCTTATATGAGGAGATCAAATTTTCAATTTCAGATGTTAAAATGGGGATGGGAAAGGGAATGTTGGATGGTAAAAAGGACAATTTTTTCTCAATATTTCTTATAGAAAATATTTTTGAATAGCAAAGGAAAATTAAAATCTGACCTTTGCACTCCTTTTATTAGTGCTCCTCTTCCCTTCCTTATAAATTCCATGAAAGGCAGTGGGTTAACTCTCTCAATGATACTGGTGTTACCCACACTAAATTGAATTCAAGAGACAAGTTCTATTCATAGGCTATAAAGTTCACTGACTAATGAATGAATAAGGCACTTTGAAAACCATCTAAAATATGATATAAGAATTATCTACCATTAGTGGAGCATATTAGAAACTTTTACTTTTGTTTTTTTAACTGTTGACTTTAAGCCAGTTTCTCATTTTGTTTCATTTTTCTCATCTTTCTCTGGCCAGCTTTCAGAACTCCCATTGACTTCCAGAAAGATCTTTGCATTTGGCTCAGCTTCAATAGTAAAAACAAGATATTGAGCAAACCCTTAATGCTTCTGAATGTCTCTAAAAAACAAGCTTCCATATACAAAATGGATACTGCATAATGTCTTATTTATCATGAGCATCAAACAGTTCAAGCAACATTACATGCAACATTCTATAAAATTAATTCAAAGAATGGAAAGAGCAGTTTGATTACTTTCAGTAATAACAATTTTGCAGAATTTTTTGCATATATATTATTTCATGTGATTCTTACATTATTATGTGAAGTTTATAGGGTAAAAATTGTTTTCCCTTTTGTGTAGAGGAGAAAACATAACACAGAATTTTATGGGTATGGCTTCCTCTTCCTCTTAATATTAGCTAATAAATAATATCTTCTAGCTTCAGGCTTTTCCCACCAACTGACCATTCACATTCTTTGTACTTCAGACTCCTGAAAAGCTGCAGTGTTATTGAAGGGGGGAGGTTTTATAATACAATAAAGTTCACTAAGCATTGCCTGTAGAACAGAGGTATTTCTGACCCATATATATGCTATAATTTTTCAACTACATTTGGGTGCTATATTGATAAATAAACCAGCTATACAGTGCTCCTATAGTCATAATAAGTTTGTCATTATAGAATATCTTATTCAATGGATATAAAAGCACAATTAAACCTATCTATTATGTCACTTGAAATTATTTTCAGATATGAAAAAAGAGTCTCAGTGTGTTAAAAATTTGAAAAGCCCTGAACCAACACTTGCTGATAGAACAAATGCCACAAGGAGAAGAAAAGAGATTACTCAGGAAGATGGTTTAAGGCATTATTGAGCTGAACAAATTTTTCTCTAAGAAACTACACTCTAACTATTGAGAGTTAAGAGAAACTCTTCATCCAATGCAATTTTGGTTTATTCTCATTGTTTTGATAGGTTATAAAATATATTACTCCCAATTGAGACATTCCCTAAAGACAAAGAACCCCATGCTATAAATCAACATAACTCAGTCTTAAGGAATTAACTCAAAAAGAAGTAACAGACATACCTTGCAATGTGTTATTGAAGAGATTGATCAGTCAAGTACTGAAAGGTGCCATTCTAGAAGCCATTTTTCACTCTTGCAGTCAAAGTCAGACTGGGGAATAAAAGGGATTTTTCTCAGTAGCATAGCGGTAACTTCTATGACAGTTACACAAATAGGGAAAAATCATTGGTATTAATAAGTGGTGAGGAATCAAAGACTCCTCAAGTTAGAAAGCTCTAATTTGTTAATAAAATATTCTGTCATGAAGCAATTCCAGTTTCTACTCACAATACCAATATATAATTTAGTCTTAGAATTACACTAACAGAAGATGGAATGTGGAGAGAAAAATTTTTTAAAAGAGAAAAAGCAAATAAATATGGTATGAAAGGAAAGGTAAAAGCGAAAAACCAACAGATGGTGAAAAAGGAATGGATGAGAAGCAACAATGGGAAGTAAAAGCAAAGTATATTGATTGTACCTCTTAGAAGGAAACAGTACCACTCTAATCCCATTTGCATAAAATTCTGTATCTTGGTATAGGTTCATCTCAGTATTAAACTGTCTCTGTCCCTGTATTACTCAGCCAAAGGGGTGTTGATGCAAAATACCAGAAATCTGTTGGCTTTTATAAAAGGTATTTATTTGGGGTAGAAGCTTACAGTTATCAGAACTTAAAGCATAACTTATTTCCCTCACCAAAGTCTATTGCCATGTGTTGGAGCAAGATGGCTGCCGATGTCTGCAAGGGTTCAGGCTTCCTCCTCCTCTTAAGGTTCCGTGGTCTCAGCTTCTTCCAATATCAGCTGTATGCTGGGATAAGTCTTGTCTCTTTCCCAGGGCTCATTTCTCTCCAGGCTCAGCTGCTCTGCTCTCTCCACAAGGCCAGCTCTAAACTATCAGGTGAATGGCTCATCTCTCTTCCCAGGGCCTCTGCCATGTCTAATTGAGCCTTCTGTCTTTCCTCGCATATCTGCTTCTCTGTGTATGTACTACCCCGGGCTCCAGCATTAAAAAAAATAAAATCCAACTAACTCCTCTGCCATGTAGTTTTCTCTGTGAGTCCCTGCCCACCAAGGGGGCAGGGACTTAATGTCCTACTGACATTGCCTAATCAAAGTCTTAATTGTTATTTAATCAAGTAAAAGTGAATCCTCTGAATTTAACACCATCAAAGGGTATCACTAGCCCAGAGGAACAGACCAGTTTACAACATACTCAGCATTTCTTTTTGGAATTCATCAATAATATCAAACTTCCACACTCCACCCTCTGAATTCCAAAAAAACATTACAATATTCAGAAAACTCTAAATCAGTAACAATGTTAAGTACAAAATCATATCATAATCATTTTAAAGAAATACAGTTTGTCTTGGGGCTAAGTCCTGCCTGGGTGTAGAACTCTGAAACTTCCAAAATCATTTATCTGCTTTCAATAACAAAGGGACAGACAAAGAATTAACATTTGCATTACCATAAAGAGAAACTGGGAAGGAAACATGAGTCATGGGTCCCCTACAGTTCTGTAAACCTGTAGGGCATACTTCATTAGATGTCAAAGTCTGAGAGTCATTTTAAGATGATTGTTTCTTCTCCCTGGGGCCACATGGGGACCCACCCTTTCCACAGGTTTCCCCAATGGCCATTTTCTTGGTTCCACCCTCATCAAGCATCTGGGTGGTGACCAAGCTCCAGACCTCACCCTCCAAGAGCATTGGGGTGATGGCCAAACTTTACCCAATCTTTGGGTTACAGTCTTAACCTCCCTAGTACAGTGAGGTGGAGACAACATTCTCCCTAACATTTGGTATACAGGGTCAACCTTATCAGAACAATGAGTTGGTGACCTGGCCTTCCCTAATCCGTGGGAGACAGGCCCATATTTCAGAAATATGGAGCAGCAACCTTAACCTCCCTAAACATTGGGGAAAGTGCTCCACCCTCTTTGTACCCTGAGGCAGCAAAAATATTCTTGAACAGCGGGTGGGAACATCCACCCTCTTCATCTGCCAGGGCAAACTCACCCTCTCTGTACACGTGGGTGGGGTTCCTCCCTTGGCCCAAGATGTCTTAATTCCAGATTCAGCTTCCATGGTTTCCTTTTCACAGTTGTTTCTCATTCAGTCTCTCCGTTCCATGTCCCTTTTATTACAGGATGACAGTGATTTTGTTCATATAGCTCTCTCAAAAAGTTTTTGTTGGTTTAGCTTACAGGATGCAGGGGTCCAGGCTACCAGAGAGCAAGATGTTCCAGAAGTCTTTCCTAGATAACTGCATTTTTAATCTTGATTTACAAGTTCCACGTTTAGTCAATTCCTCAATGGAGCACTATGGTCTGTGGGCTTGATTCCCAGAGGCTTGGAATTTTCAGAATCAGTTTCTGGTTTCTTTGTTCCCAATAATTCAGTCCTTAACTTATCTCTCTCATCCAGGATTTTGCTATAAGCTTCAAGGGGAAGCCAAGCTGCATTCTCTGAGTTTACTTTGGAAAGTTCTTCAGCTAAATGCCCAGGCTCGCCATTTTCATATTCTGCCTTACATAAAACACCAAGAGTTAATCTTGCCAGGTTCTCTGCAACTTTAAAATACAGATTGCCTCTCCTCCAGTTTCCAATAATAGTTTCATCATTTACTTCTAAAGCATCATAAAAAATCTCTTCAAAGCACTCTAGGTCTTTTCTATCAAACATCTCACAATTCTTCCAAAAAATACCCCTTACCCATTTATAAAACTATTTCAGCATTTTGGTAATTGCAAAAGCACTACCCCACTCTCCAGTACCATCTGCATTAGTCAGCCAAAGGGGTGCTGATGTAAAATACCAGAAATCTGTTGGCTTTTATAAAGAGTGTTTCTTTGGGGTAGAAGCTTACAGTTACCAGGCCATAAAGCATAAGTTACGTCCCTCACCAAAGTCTGTTGCCACATGTTGGAGCAAGATGGCTGCTGACGTTCAGCCTTCCTCTTCCTCTTAAGGATCCATGGTCAGGGTCTCTAGGCTTTGTCTCTCTCCCCAGGGCTTGATTCTCTCCTGGATCAGCTGCTTTTTGTCTCCACCCAGCAAGGGGCAGGGACTCAACACCCTACTGATGTGGCCCAATCAAAGTCCTAATCATAATTTCATCAATTGAAATTGATACCTCTGACAGATCTGTTTACAAATATAATCCAATAACTATTTTTGGAATTCATAAACAATGCCAAACTGCTACAGAGCCTTCTCTCTATCCTCACACATCTGCTTCTCTGTGTATGTACTTCCTCAGGCCTCAGCATTAAAAACTAAACTCCAACTAACTCCTCTGCCATGTAGTTTCCTCTGTGAGTCCCTGCCCACCTAGGTGGAGGGGACTCAACATCCTAATGACATGGCCTAATCAAAGCCTTAATCATTATTTAATCCAGTAAAAGTGAAACCTTTGAATTTAACACCATCAAAGGGTATCACTAGGCCTGAGGAACAGACCAGTTTACAACATAATCAGTATTTCTTTTTGGAATTCATCAATATTATTAAACTGCCACAGTCCGCAACCTGCCCATCCTCCAAATAAAGATAGTGCACCACTTCAGTTGATCTGCTATGCTGCCAAAAAATGTTTCTCAGCTTCAAATATGACAGTATTGCAAATTATTTCTTTTATTCTTTAAGACCTCATAGCAATAATAAATAATTTATCAACATCTTTAGTAATTTTGCATATAGATCCTTATCATATGTGCAAATGAGATGAAATCCATTTTCATATTTAAGATTTATCAAACAAGGAACTATTTGGGAGAGATGTAATATCTCTTTTCCTAAGTCAAACATTTGAGTTCATAGAAACATGATAAATGTTATAAGTCTCAAAGCTGCTGCCTAGCATTTAGCCAGTGCTGAAGAGATGAGGTGACTCTTATTTAAAAGTATAATTATAATGATAACACTTCTAGGACAAGATCTATTTAAGCTTTACTGCTGTTTAATGAGGTCATAATGACTAATAATAAACATAACCAGTTAATTTATAATTTTGAAAGACTGTCATGCATCAGTTCATGCTGTAGCATTCTTAGTAAAAAGGTAATCCTAAAATAATTTAGAAATTATAAGCTGGATTTCTAGAAATAAAGGGGCATGAATTATTTTTTGGTAGCAGAGGTCAAGTCAATGACAAATATATATACTTTTACATAATAAATATTATCAAATTGTTGATTTTCCTCTTGCTCAACAATTATTAGGGGCACGCAAAGGAAATACTTTGACATTCATAATATGAAAGAGACTTCCAACTACAGCTGACAATACCCAATGACTTATTTGTAACTATTTGGTCCCAGTGGTATAATATCATTCCCAACTCTTTTCAGACATATTTATCATTGATTTATAAATATTCACTGAGTAATTTCAAGTGTATGCAGGATTACCCTTTAACCAAAATGATAACAAAAAGTCACACTTTGTTCCAAACCAGAAAATGATAGGAAAAGTACCAAAATAGTCACCAAGTGATATGGCTAAATAGAAAAAAAAAAAAAAAGATAAACATCTTCTTGAGCTATAAATTGACTGGATATACAAAAAGTTAACTATA
>JAQZBX010013410.1:0-14942 GCA_029593785.1 Cabassous unicinctus | reverse complement strand
CCAGGAAATAATCCCTCTATCAGGACAACTATTAAACAGGCAGGTACTGTCTAAATCAAATATTTTAAAATGTCAGAGTCCAGTAGAAGACTGTGCAACATCCAGGGCAGAGTAAGAGAAAGAGGCTGATAAACTGAAGTATATAACAGTGAATTGCACTCTGCCTTTGGCAGCTACCATCACCCATCTCCCAGTCTTTCAGCTGGTAACAGTGAGACATACTCAGACCTGGCCCTTGTTATAGCCTGCCAAGGTGGCAAAGGTGGGGCAAAAAGCTCTAGCTCCACAGGATGTGGAGGTCTATAATATGATCATGGATTATTGCTTTTGATTAGCTACTTCAGATTTCTGGGAGCTTGACTCTGAGGATGGCCTTTGTTCCAACCCACCCAAGACAAAAGTGATGGGTGAGGCTTAAAGACAGTATGCTTCCTCAGACCTGTGGAGAATGGTGAAGGGCTGCATTTGCTGGGCGGGTACCAAGTCAAGAAAGCTCACCTTTGAGGAGCCTTAAGAGAAAATCCTGGCACCCTTCTTGACCCCTTATCCTCTCTGCAGGGCAATTTAGAGCCAGATGACACTTTTTTTGTGAGTCCCTGGCTTGGTTCTGGCTGGAAACACTGTTTTGGGAAATTTGCAAAAGCAGCTTGACACAGCAAAAGCAGATAAACAAACAGCTGAGTCAGGTGGCCTTGAACAAAGACTTACCTGTTTTATGTATTACAATGGAACACCCAGGAGAGGGGGAAGGTGTTTTCCTGTGGAGTAGAGCAGATATTCAAATTGCTCTAAACAGGGAAATTTCTGAGGACACTATCAAGCACAAACCCAGAACAACAACAACCACAACAACAGCAATAACAAAACAGTTCACAAAAGGCAAGGAGGACACTGAACTCGGCATTTGCATTGTGACAACCTTCCTGATAGGAGGGATAAACTCTAAAGGAGAGCAACAGACAAGGCAAAGCCATTTTGCAAAGATTGTGAAAGGTGTTTTATGATTAGGTTTGCTTGTTTTTGTTAAATCCCAATGCTCAAGAAAATATCTACCATATCACTAGCCAGATACAAATTCCAGAAACAGCCATCAGAGGGAATTAATCACAGAGTTACCATTTTAAAATATTAAAATGTACAGTGTGTAACAAAAGTTTACAAGACAAAAAAAGAAACAGGAATGATGGACTATCCAAAGGAAGACCATAAAAATCCAGACATCATCAAAGAAGATCAGATTGTGGACATACCAGGAAAAGACTTTAAAAAAATGATATTCAATAAGCTCAAGGAGATGAAGTAAAATGCAGAGAAAGAACTAAAGGATATCAGGAAAAAATAAAGAATGACATGAGACTCTCAACAAAGATAATGAATTTTTTTAAAGAAACCAAACAGAAGTTTGGAGTTGAAGACCACAATATCTGAAATGAAAAATTCTCAGAAGGGTTTCAACATCTGATTGGAGCTGGCAGAAGAAAGAATCAGTGAACTCAAAGAGAAGACAATTGAAATAAGTTGGACTGATGAGCAGAAAGAAAAAGAATAATAAAAAAGTGAAAATAGCCTACAAGACTTGTGGGATACCATCAAACATACCAATATACACATTATGGGAGTCCTAGAAGGAAAAGAAAGGGGTAGGGAGAATATTCAAAGTATAATGACAGAAAACTTTCCAAACTTAGGAAAGTCATGAATATACACAACCAGGAAGTCCAGAGAACATGAAACAGGCAAATATGAAGAGACTATGCCCTGTCATATACTGATCAAACTGTCAAAATCAAAGGAAATGGAAAGATTTATGAAAGCTGCAAGAGAAAAGAAATGTGTTATATTTAAAGGTGTCCCAAATAGATTAAGTACCTATTTCTCATTAGAAACCATAGACGCCAGAAGGCAGTGCACTGAAATATTTCAAATGATGAGAGAAAATAATTGCCAATGAGATTTTCTTTCAAAAAATGGGAGATAAAAAAGAATGCTGAGGTAGTTCATCACCACTAGACCTGTCCTAAAAGCAGAGCTAAAGGTAGTTCCTCAGACTGAAAGGAAAGGACACTAGACAGTGGTTCAAAGTGGTATAAAGAAATAAAGAAGTCTGGTAAAGGTAACAATATAAGTAATTATAAATGCAAGTACTATTGAATTGTATTTTTTGGAATGTAATTCCACTTCTTTCTTCTTTTAGATACTAAAATGCAAATGCATATAAATGAATGGTATGTATATGGTATTAGCTGTAAAGTGTACAAAGATATTTTGTGAAAGTACAAGGATATTGGGGGGCTGGAGGGGCACAGGAAGAGTGTATGTTTGTGCAATTGAAGTCCAATTGGTATCATATCAAATATGATTTTTATATATTTAAGATGTTAAATTTTAACACCATGGTAACCACAAAGAAAGTATATAAAAATATACTCAGAAAGAAATGAGAAGTTACTAAATATGGTATGTTTTAACTTCCTAGGCTACTCAAATACCAAGAAATACCAAGAAATGGTTTAGCTTGAACAATGGGAATTTATTAGCTTACAGATTTGAAGCAGAGAAAATGTCCAAAACAAGGCATCATAAAGGCAATGATATTTTCCCAAAGACAGTTGCCAATAATCCATGGATCCTCTACCACATGGAAAGGCACATGGTGGCATCTACTGATATCTTCTCCTCTGGGTTTCATTGATTTCAGCTTCTTGGTTTCATGGCTCTCTCTCTCTATCTATCTCTATCTCTCTATATCTCTATCTCTATCTCTACCTTTATCTCTTTCTTTCTCTTTTTATTTCTGTATTCATTCCATTTATAAAGGACTCCAGTAATAGGATTAAGTCCCATCCTAAATGTGGTGGGTTGTACCTTAACTGAAATAGCCTCATCGAAGATCCTACTTATAATCAGTTTACATCCACAGAAACAGATTAGATTTAAGTACATGTTTTCCTATGGTACATACAGCTTCAAATCACCACACTGTACAATACAAAAAAATCAATTAAATAAGAAAGTTGGCAATAAAGGATGAACTTGGGTACAAAAAAGGTATAAGACTTAGAAAGACTATGTAGTAAAATGGCAGAAGAAAGCCTTGCATTATCAATAGATACTTTAAATGTAAATGTATTATCAGAGGGTTGTGGGAAAATGGTGGAATAGGGAGCTTCAAGACTCAGTTCTTCCACCAGAACAACTATTAAACAGGCAGAAAGTGCCAGAAACAATGATTTTGAACCTCCAGAGGCCGGAAGAACATTCTGCTGCATCCAGGAAGAAGAGGAGGAAGAGGTTCTCTCATGGTAGGCTGCTATGGAGTCCAGCCCCTGGCTGGCTCACAGGTGATAGAAAGAAACATAAAATCATCTTCCCCAAGATCAGGGATGGGTACAGCTGATCACTGATCACTGCTTTTAATTCCCAATTTTGGATCCCTGGAGGCAGGGCTCTTAGAGTGGTCATTGCTTCAACCCACTTTGTAAAAAGCAGTAGCAGCCATTGTTTCAACCTGCCCTGGACAAATGTCACAGAAGGGAGGAACTTAAACGTGTTATACTTCCACAAGGCTGTGGGGAACAGTTATTGAACCAATGAAAGGAGACTGAGAAACTATAGAAAGGGACATTCTGGGGCATAGGTCTACTGACTTCAAACACCTGGGTGAGGGAGGTGTATCTCCTGGGAAACAGATGTGACCGAAACTACTATAATCAGGGGAACTCCAAAACAAGAACAAGCAAAAGCTTAGGACAAGGCCCAGAAACACAGAGAAACCCTGTACACTGTATTCACCTTGGGTAGAATTTCCTGATAGGAGGGCTGTAGCTCAAGAAAATTTGTTTTATCACCATCTGGTTATAAAATCACAAAACAGATCTTAGGGAATAAATCCCAGAGTAAACATTTTAAAATATTAAAATATATTTTGTGTGTGCAACAAGAGTATAAGACAAACAATGAAACAGGAAATAATGGCCCATCCAAAGGAAGAAGATAAAAATCCAGAAAATACCAATGAAGAAAACCAGAATGCGGACATACAGAAAAATCCTTTTGTGAAATGATCTTAAAAAATGCTCAAGATATGAAAAAAAAGAGAGAAATAACTAAAGGTCATCAGTAAAACAAAGAATGAGCAACATGAGAAACTCAGTAAAGAGATAGAAATAATAAAAAAGGAACCAAACAGAACTACTGGATTTGAAGTCCCCAATAACTGAAATGAAGTATTTCCAGGAGGGCTTCAGAAGCAGATTGGAGCTTGTAGAAGAAAGAATCAGTGAAGTTGAAGACAAGAGACTTCAAATCTCACAAGCTAAGGAGCAGAAAGAAAAAAAATATATATATATAAAGTAAAAATAACCTAAGAAACCAGTGGGACACCATCAAGCATACCAATATACACATTATAGTACTCCCAGAAGGAGAAGAAAAAAAGAAAGGGGCAGAAAGGTTATTCAAAGAAATAATGACAGATAACTTCCGAAACTTGGCAAAAGATGTAAATATGCACGTGCAAGAAGTTCAGAGAACACCAAACAGGATAAACATGAAGAAAAATACACCCCATCATAAATTGATCATGCTATTAAATACAAAGGACAAGAAGACCGTTCTGAAAGCTGTAAGAGAAAAGCAATATGTTATGTTCAAGGGAATCCCAGTAAGACTGAGTACAAATTTCTCATCAGAAACCATGGCGGAAAGAAGGCGGTGGGTTGAAATATTTAAAAATGAGGGAGAAATTAAGACATTATCAGAAAAACAAAAGCTGAGGGAGTTCATAACCACTAGACCTGCCCTACAAGCAATGCTAAAGGGAGTTCTTCAGAATGAAAGGAAAGGACATTAGACAGTGGTTCAAAGCATCATATAGACATAAAGACCTGCAGTAAAGGTAACCATATGGGTAATTATAAATGTGAGTATTATCATAGTTTATTATTTGGTATGTAACTCAACTTCTTACTTCCAACAGGTCAACAGATGGTATAATGCAAGTACATAAAAAGTAATGATAAACCTATGGTTTAGGACATACAATATACAAACACAGAAGTGATAACAAGTACAAAAAAGGTGGGGGAGCAGAAAAGCATAGGAAAATTTATGTGTATGATATTGAAGTTACTTTGGTATCAAACCAAATATGATTTTTAAAAAGATTTATTGTATTCATTTATCCCCCCCCTTGCTGCTTGTGCTCACTGTGTCCATTTGCTGTGCATTTTTCTGTGTCTACTTGTCTTCCTTTGTTGCATCATCTTGCTGCACCTGCTCACCACACCATGCGGGCCATCAGCTCACCATGCCGCGCAAGCTGGCTTGCCTTCACCAGGATGCCCCAGGAATCGAACCAAGGGCCTCCCATATGGTAAATGGGACCCCAACCACTTAAGCCACATCTGCTTCCCCAAATATGATTTTTATATATTTAGGATGCTAAATTTTAACCCCATTGTAACCAAGAAGGACAATAGATGAAAAATATACCCAGATAGAAAAATGAAGGCACTCAATATTGTACAACAAAAAATCAAATAAATATAAATGGAGGCATTAACAGAAGAATTGATAGACAAAAAGATATTAGATATATAAAGACTAAATATCAAAATGGTAGAAGAATGTTCTGCATTATCAGTAGTGAGTTTAAATGTAAATGGATTAAACTCTCCAGTCAATAAGTAGAGGATGGTAGAATAGATTTTTAAAAAGTATTACCCAACTATCTACTGTCTGCAGGGGATTCACCTTAAATTCCAAGATACAGCAGGGTTGAAAGTAAAAGGATGGGAAAAAAATATGCCATGCTAGTATTAACCAAAAGAGAGCTAGGGTAGCTAGGGTAGCTAGGGTAGCTATACTAATATGAGATAAAATAGACTTTAAGTAAAAAAACATTTATGAGGGACATATATGGTCATTATGTAATGATATATATTTTTAAAAGAAGATGTAAAATTATAAATATTTGCATCTGTATTATTCAGGGTTCTCTAAGGAAATAGAATCAACAGGAGACATCTGTCAATAACATGAGATTTTATAAGAGTCCCTCACGTGAACGTGAGGAAGTACAAGTGCAGGTTCCTCAGGCAGCCTGCAAACCAGGGGCTCCAATGAAAGTCCAGTGAATGTCCTTGATGAGTTTCTGAGAGAAGTTGGCTGTCCAAAGACAAGCTGGGAGATTCTCTCTGAATGTTGAAATCACTTCCCCTTTTAATGTATTCAACTGATTGGGTAAAAGCATTACTGATGGCAGTCTCCCTGATTCATACAGATGTAATCAGCCATCCACACAGTAAACTCACTGGTGAAAAAAGTCCATAAATGTCCTTGTATTACAATTAGCCCAGTGCTTGCTTGATGAAACAACTGGGCATAATTACTTGGGCAAGTTGGCACATTAGCCTAACCATCACAGCATCTAACAGCAGAGCCCCAAAAGATATGAAGCAAATACTGACAGATTTGAAGGGAGAAATTGAAGGTTCTACATTAAGAGTAGGAGACTTTAATATACCATTTACAATAATGGATAGACCATCTAGTCAGATGACCAACAAAGAAATACAAGACCTTACTAATAATCTAAAGCAACTATACCTAACAGACATATGTAGAATACTTCACCCAACAAAATGGAATACACTTTCTTTTTGAGTGCATATGGATCATTCTACATTATAAAACATATCTTAGGTCACAAAAAAGTCAATAATTTTTTTAAAAATCTATTGAAATCATACAATTTAAATTCTCTGCCAACAGAGTGAAGATAGAAATCAATAACAGAGGAAGAAATGGAAAATTAACAAATACTTGGAAATTAAACCTACTGAGAAACAATGAAACTACCTACACTGACTCAAGAAGAAACAGATGATCTCAACAAACCAAATAATAGTAAAGAGATTGAATTAGCAATCAAAATACTCCCAACAAAGAAAAGCGCGGGACCAGATGGCTTCTTGGAGGAATTCTACAAAACATGCCAAGAAGACTTCACTACAATTCTGCTCAAACTCTTCCAAAAACTGAAGAAAAGGAGCACTCTCTACTTCATTCTTTTGGGTCAACATCACCCTCATACCAAAGACAGAAAAAGATACCACTATTGATCATTTATTATGATTACAGGTGAAAAATCTTCAACAAAAAATACTAGCAAACCAAATTCTACTACATATTAATATGTACACAAGGATGGTTCAACATAAGAAAATCAATTAGAGTAATACACCACATTAATGGATTAAAGGAATAAAACCACATAATCATCTCAACTGATGCAGGAAAGACATTTGACAATTCAAGAACCACTTCTTATTAAAAACAATTAGAACACTAGGAAAAGAAGGAAACTCCCTTAACATGATAAAGTATACATATGAAAAGCCCACAGTTAACATCTTACTTAATGCTGAAAGACTGAATGTTTTCCCTCTAAGATCTGGAACAAGACAAGGATTCTTACTGTCACCACTGTTATTCAAATTGTACTGGAAGTTCTATCCAGAGCAATTAGGCAATAAAAAGACATAAAAGGCATCCAAATTGGAAAGGAAGAAGTAAAACTTTTCCTATTTGCAGATGACATGATCATACATATAAAAATCCTGACAAATTCAAAACAAACTCTTAGAGCTAATAAATGAATTCAGCATAGTGGTGGCATACAAGATCAACATTCCACAATCAGTGATGTTTATATACACAAGCAATGAACAATTGGAAAAAAATCCATTCAAAACAGCAACTAAAATATTAAAATATGTAGGAATAAATTAAAGCAAAGAAGAAAAGGACTTGTGCACAGAAAATTTCAAATGATTGCTAAAAGAAATCAAAGAAGAGCTTAATAAATGGACAACCATTTAATGCACTTGGTTTGGAAGACTAAATATAGTTAAGATGTCAATCCTACACAAAGCAATTTATAAATTCAATGCAATCCAAATCAAAATTCCAACAACATTCTGTGCTGAAATGGAAAAACCAATCACAAAATTATATGGACAGATAAGGAGACCCTAATAGCAAAATTTTGATAAAGAAGAATGAAATTGGTGGACTCACAATTTCTGATCTTAAAACTTATTACAAAGCCACATTAATCAAGACAATTTTGTACTGGCAAAAAGATAGACATATGTACCAACAGAATCAAATTGAGAGTCCAGAAATCAAGCCTCATACTTATGGCCAACTGATTTTTGCCAAGGAAGGGGCAAAGACCACTTAATTATGAAAGAATAGTTTCTCTAAAAATGATGCTCGGAAAACTGGATCTCCATTTGAAAAAAAATAAAATAAAAGCCAACCCTACCTCACACCTTATATAAAAATCAACTCAATATGGATCAAATACCTAAATATAAGAGCCAGAAATATCAAACTCCTTGATGAAAACACAAAGAAGCATCTACAGGACCATGTGTTAAGCAATGGTTTCTAAGACTTTACACCAAAAACACAAACAACAAAAGAAAATTTAGATAAATAAGAATTCATCAAAATTAAAAACTTTTGTACTTCAAGGGACTTTACCCTGAAAGTAAAACAGCAACCTACATACTTGGGAGAAAATATTTGAAAACCACATATCCAATAAAGGATTATTTTCTAAAATATATAATGAAATCCTTCACCTTATCAACAAACAATCCAACTAAAAAATGGGCTAAAAACTTGAATGGATATCTTTCCAAAGAAGATATACAAATGGTCAGAAAGCCCATGAAAAGATGCTCAATATCATTAGCCTTCAGGGATATGTAAATCAAAACCACAATGAGATACCATTTCACGCCCATAAAAATGGCTGCTATTTAAAAAAGAAGAAGAAAATAACAAGTGTTGGAAAAGATATGGAGAAATAGTAACACCTATTCATTGCTGGGAGCAATGTAAAATTATGCAGCTGCTGTGGAAAACAGTTTGACAGTTCTCAGGTAGGCTAGGTATTAAATTCCCACATGACCTAATGTGATAGTTTGAATTTTGTGAATCACAGAAGGAGATTATGTTCTGAAACTAATCCATTCCTTTGGGCATGGATCTCTTTGATTGTATTATATTCAGTTAAGGGGCCTTTGATTAAATTACTTGATAAGATCTTTTTAGGGCTTCTGATTGAACTACATCAGTGAAGCATGAGTCACTCTTGGTCTCTGCCCTCTTGCTAGATATTATAAAAATGAAGACACAGATAGACACACACACAGGAAAAGGGAGTTTGCCATTTTTGATTCTGCCATGTGAGAAAGGATCACTAGCTTCCAAAGCTAAAGCTTGAAGCCCCCAAGAGGCTGGGCCCATGGAGCTGCTCAAGGCTGAAGACATGAGCTGTATTCCTGATAGCCCACAGCTGAACTTGGGAAAAAAGTGGAGCAGCTGAGATTGAGAGAGACCCAGAAAAAGGCAAGCCCTAGGCCTGGTTTCCCATAGATGAACTCCAGGAAATGGTAGATTCTGGAAGAGAAGGCAGGGACCTTGGCAGAGATCAGCCACCATCATCACTATATGGTATACCAGGATCATCAGTAGCTGACTTTGGTGAGAAAGCATCTCTGATGGTGCTTTGATCTGGACATTCCACAGCCTTGGAACTGTAAGATTTTACAGTAAATAAAATCCCCATTATAAAAGCCAATTCATTTCTGGTACTTCACATTGGCAGCCCTATAGCAAACTAAGATAGAAATTTGTACTGAGTGTGGGGTTTGTGCTGCTTGCAATTACCAAAAATGTTTTTACAGCTTTGTAACTAAGTAAGTGGTAATTTTTGAAGGAATTGTAAGATGCATGATAGAAAAGGCCGAGATTGCTTTGAAGAGACAGTTAGTAGTAATATGCACCCTAAAATAATTTCCAATGGGGCCTTAGACAGAAATGATGGCTGGAAAGAAAATGATCCTTCATTTAGAGAGGCAAAGAATTTGGTGAAATTGACTCCTGATGTTAGATGGAAGGCAGAATTTGAAAATGATGAGCTTGGAATTTCAGTTGAGGAGATTTCCAATCTAAATATGGAAAATGTGGCCAGGTTTCTCATTGCAGCTTATAGCAAAAATATGAATTAAACTGCTGGGCACAAAGAAACCAGAAACCGATGGCTTTGGAAATTCCAAGCTTCCTTTGGCAGTTTGATATTTATGAATTCCAAAAAGAGATATTGATTCTGTTTGTAAACTGGCCTGTTCCTCTGGGCATGATACTGTTTGGTTTAAATTCAAAGGCTTTATGTTTACTTGATTAAATCAAGATTAGGATTTTAATTCAACCATGTCATTAGGGCATGAAGGGTTGAGTCCCCACTCACTTGGTGGGCTATATAAATGGCCACTCAATCAAGAAGACAGAAACAAGATACACACAGAGAAAGAGAGCTCAGAGACACGGAACAGGAGAGAGATTTGATCCTGCAGCCCTAGGAAGAAAAATGATCCATTCACATGATAATTTCCAGCTGAAGAGAAAAGAGCATCTGAGTCCTATGCCAGCCTACAGCTAAAATCAGAAGAAGCTGGGCCCATGGATCCTTAAGAGGAAAGAGGAAGGCTGAACCCTCACAGATGCCACCTGCTATCTTTCTTCAACATGTGGCAACAGGCTTTGGTGAGAAAAGTAACCTTGAGTTGGCCTCTTTAGAGCCTTGTAACTGTAAGCTGCTACCCCAAATAAATACTCTTTATAAAAGCCAACAGATTTCTGGTACTTTGCATCAGCACCTCTTTGGCTGACTAATGCACTTTCAGAGACTGATCCCCCAGAGAACAGCACCCCATGTGAGTATTTAATTGAACATGGAACCAGGCAACAATTTCCTAGCAAGTCAGGATTGGAAATGCAGTTAACTAGAAAGGACTTGTACAAAGTGTTACTGTCTGATGGCTTGAACCTCTGTGAACTGCATGCAAAACTGACAAGCTTTTTCTGAGATGTGTATGAATGAAACCACTGTCAGCCTAGACTAAAGGTACAGAAAAGGGAGAAATAGAAGGAGAAACCACTTCAAGGGGGAAATCATGGAAGCTGAGGTCTGGACTAAAGACCTTCAAGGGCCAAGAAAAGGACCCCACCAATATATGGGGAAAGGGTATGTTTACCCTGGCATTTGAAGAGGGTGGATCTTACAGCCCATTTTTCAGGAAAAATTTGGCCTCCCCAGGCTACAGAGAGGGTGGAGCATATTCGCTGAAGATTGGAGAGAGCTAGGTGACCATGCCACTGTTCTGAGGGGTTGGGCCTGTATGCCAGTGATTAGAGTGAATGTTGCCACCACTCCACCATATTTAGGGGTTGAAACTGTCCCCCAGAGATTGGGGAAAGTGCAGCCATCACCCCAATGTTCTTGGAAGGTGAGGGCTGGAACTCAGCCACAACACAGATGCTTGATAAGGGTGGAACAAAGAAGATGGCCACAGTGCAAACACTTGGAAGGGGTGGGCTCCTATGGGGTCCCAAGGAGAAGAAGGCATAATTCTAAAGATGACTATCAGACTTTGAAATCTAATGGAGAATGCTCTCCATGTTTTTGGAACTGTTTGGGACCTGTGATGCCTGTTTTCCTTCCATTTTCTCCTTATGCTAATGCATATATTTATCCTGTGACTCTTCTTCCTTTGTTGGAAGCAGATAATTTGTTTTCTAAATTTCACAGTTCCACAGCTGGAGGGGAATATTGCCCAAAGAAAAACTGCATTCCTATAACTGATATTTATGAGATTTTGTGCTTTAGCAATGCTACTGAAATAATGTAAGGGTTTTGGCATATTGTGGTGCAAAGAATGTATATTGCATTTGGAAAGAACATATTCTTTTTGGATTCAGAGGATGGATTGTAACATTTGGAATTTCTTGAATCTCAGAAAATGATTATGTTCTTAAACTAATCCATTCCTTTGGGAGTGGGTCCCTCTGATTGTATTACATTAGTTGAAGGGCCTTTGATTAAATTACTTGATAAGATCTATTTAGGGCTTTTGATTGGACTATATCAGTGAGGCATGAGCCAACTTGGGTCTCTGCCTTCTTGCTGGGTCAGACATAAATGGAACCACAGAGAGACACACACACAGGAAAAGGGAGCTCTGCCATTTTTGATACTGCCCTGTGAGAGAGGGCCCAAGGATCACTACCTTCCAAAGCTTACACATGAAGCTCCCAAGAGGCTAAGCCCACAGAGCAGCTCAAGGCTAAAAAGAGCACTATGTCTGAGAGCCCACAACTGAACTTGGGAAGAAGGCAGAGCAACTGAGAATGAGTGTGGAGATCCAGAAAATGATAAGTCCTAGAACTGGTTGCCCACAGATGAACTCCAGGAGATGGTAGATTCTGGAGGGGAAGGCAGGGACCTTGGCAGAGAGCAGTCACTGTCTTCACCATGTGGCATACCAGGATCACCAGCAGCTGAATTTGGTGAGAAAGCATCTCTGATGGTGCTTTGATTTGGACATTCCACAGCCTTGGAACTGTAAGATTTTACAGTAAATAAAATCCCCATTATAAAAGCCAACCCACTTCTGGTACTTTGCATCAGCAGCCCTATGGCAAATTAAGACAACTAGCAATGCCACTACGAGGTATATACCCAAAAGAATTGAAAGCAGGAACTCAGATATCTGTACACATGTTCATAGTGGCATTTTTTACAATTGCCAATAATAGAAGCAACCCAAGTGTCTATCAATAGATGAAGAAATAAATAAAATGTGGCTTATACATACAAATGGAATATTAATTAGTCATTAAAAATGAATGAATTTCTGATACATGTGACAACATGGGTGAACCTTGAAGACATCATGTTGAATGAAATAAGCCAGACACAAAAGGGCAAATATTTTAATATCACTAATATGAAATAATTAGAATAAGAAACTCTTCGAGTAAGAATCTACAATGTAGTATAAATTTTTAAATTTCCCCTTAAAATAGTCTGCATTTTTTAGATTTATTAATAATATATTGATTTTCTTCCTGTCATGAAGAGATTATATTTCTATTACTTAGCTGGTTAGTACTACCATATAGGAATATTCTTGAATGTTGTATGTTGCATCTTTTTTTACCATAGCTTTAGAACTCAAAGTTCTATTAGCCCTAAATAGAGCTCTACATTTTGTTTCTGGCATTTTCTGTGTACAAAATCATATTGTAAGCAATAAGAAACACTTTTATCTTCATATTCAATTTTTGTATATAGTTTCTTTTGTTTTCATAGGCCACATCCCAGGAAAATATTCAACAGGAATGGTAAGAATGTGCTTTCTCTTATACTTGATTTTATTCTATTATGAATGTGATTATTTTTCTAATACTTTCCTTATTTGGTTAACACTGGCATATTGGAAGACCCTTGAAGATTCTTAACTATCCTCAGAAATTTGCTTCTCTGAAATTCTCTTGATTATCTATTTCCAGGGCCTCTCAGTTTCTCCTCCATGTCATTTAATTGCTCTTTAAAAGCTTCTGTAATTATTCTTCTTGTTTGATTTGAGTTCTGATTTAATTGTTTAGTATTTAAGTTATGAATTCTCTTTTTGCTATGTTTAAAATAGGCTGTTCCATCTATTACGATTTTTTATTATTTTAATATCTGTTTTTCACTTCCATTTAAGAATCAGGATAGGTCTTAAGCCTAAAACTGGAGTCTTTTAAAAGCAGAATGAAATTCAAACACACAGAAAGCCACAGGAGCAGCCAGAAGCTGGAAGTCATTGGAATAAAGCAGCCAGAATAAGCCCCACCATGTATATTGCCAAGTGACAGAAAAGTTAAGGACCAAGGATTGCTAGCTGCCAGCCCCAGAATGCTATAGTCTTCTGGGAGAAAGCATCACTTTCATGATGACTTAATTTTGGACTTATCTTAGCCTCAAAACTGTGAGCCATGGTGGGTAGAGACCCAAACAATAACCAACAGAATATTGAATTCCCATCCTGGGGAGTTCTGTTACATTCTTTAATAGGATGGCAAGAATCCCCCAAGTATAAGGGCAACGCCTAGTGAAGGAATACAGACCATTAAGCCAGGCCCTTGATATTGATGATTGCACTTATGAAACTTTTCTTGTGAAATTGAAACTTAGTCTAGTATTATATACTGCCTAAGAGTTACCACCTCCTGAAAGCTTCCCTATGCTCAAATGTGGCCTCTCTCTAAGCCAAACTCAGCATATAAATGCACTACCTTCCCCTTGGCATGGGACATGACTCCTGGGGCTAAGCCTCCCTGACACCACCAAGGGATTATTACCAAGAGCCAACTAGCAATGCATCTGAAAAAAAAGACCAAAAGGGGGAAATATTAAATACAAATGAGTTTTTATGGCTAAGAGATTTCAAAGTAAGTCATGAGGTCATTCCAGAGGTTACGCTTATGCATGTCTCAGCAGGATCTAATTGACTGTCACAGAAAACAATGTCTCAAACAGCCTTGCTCCTAAGGGCTCTAGAGACATCTAGACACTATAAGCAGGGCAGACAAGCTCAGGAATTTGGCACTCTGTCAGTGGGCCTTACTTTGGAATTTATGCTCCCCAGTGTAACAGAGCTAGACTCATTTATAGTTTCCCACACATGGCTCTTCTGCCCCTTTTACTTGAACCTATAATCAGCACTATACTTGTTAAATATACATCCCAGAGACTTAAATCTTTGGTCTGTTCATGTGCCAGTTGAGCCCTGAATCTCAGCAGAGTTGCGACACCTACTCTTCAGTTCATTGGACTCACCCAGGACAACTAACAAGGAGATGATGATGGACAATGCCTATCCCAAAAAGCAGAGTATCCTTAACTGCAAGCAAGACAGTTCCATCCATCTGCCCCTTGGGATCTAAGCCCCTTATCAATCAGAAACTAATTGGGCATCACCATCTCCAAATCCTCAAGAGTGGGGAATGAACAATGGACTAAAATAAACTTATGAGTA
>JAQZBX010013409.1:19559-39998 GCA_029593785.1 Cabassous unicinctus | reverse complement strand
CTTCCCCAAGGTAGTTTTTAATATCCGCATTTTAAAGACAAGAAATCTGAGAAACAGAGTAAATAACTAGCTCCTGGCCATATAAGCTAATAAGGAATGGCGGCATGGAGTTTTAGCCTTAGAATCCAAAAGTATGTGTATATATATATACAATGTTTTCTTTGCAATCATTCTTTTCCTCCATTTCAAATATTTAATATTTCCATTTATTATCCTTAACTCTCCTGGTACCTCCTTGGAAGAAAAACAAAACAAAACAAACAAAAAAAACAAACAAAAACACAATCTATGCCCTAAATATAAGAAGGAAATGGAACACTTGAGAATTGATCCTTTGGCAGATTATTTAAATCACAAGTCAATAAGTGGGAGAACAGATATTTGAACCCACACATGTCTGACAGCAGCTCATAATTTCCAATGCCTCACATTCCTTTCCAAAGTCTTCCAATTTATTTATAGATAGTTTTGTTTCCTGTCTTTTTAACACCTTCCAAATTAATACTCTGATCTGTGTCCTTGTTAAGTTATTTCTTCTAAAGGTCAACTCTTGAATTCACCAAACAGATGAAAACCATTAGGTGGTAGACAGACATTTTTTGTCCCTAGGTTTCAGTGACACCTGACAGATGGAGCATATGCTCACAAATAATCCAGCATTTAAACAATAGTTGGCTATGAAATAGGAATCGCCAGGATGCAGTGTACTCATTCACAAGGAAGAACTACTAAAGAATTCATAATTTTGATTCAATTGATTCCATTATTTCTTTTGTGACTCTACATAAGTGTCATTAATAGTAATGGCAATTATATGTAGACACACACTGGAGACTGGCACCTAGGGTGTGGGGGGAAAGAATGGTTATAAAGGTCTCATTTAAGATGTTAGGCACTTTTTCTTTGAAGTAGCTAATTACCACCATTGAACTCTGCCATTAATACATTGCATGGCCATTTCAAGGATAAAGAGCAAAAAAGAATAGAAGCATTAGAAAGCATTACACGAGCTATCACCTGTGATCTGAGCACCCCCCTACTTGGCCTTGAAGATAATTCCTATTTATTCCTCTATTCCTTTCGTTTTTGCCTAGATTTACTTGACATGTAATTCAATATCATCTGATAGTAGAAAGAGTATGGGTGTTTTGTTTTGTTTTGTTTTGTTTTGTTTTGTTTTGTTTTAGGAGGTATGAAGGATTGATCCTGGGACCTCATACATGGGAAGCAGGTGCTCAACAACTGAGCTACACCCACTCCCCAAGAGTATGGGTTTTGAAGTCACTCACTGCTCAAACTCAGTTCTGGCTTTGTGATTTAAACATCATATAACTTTGGCTAATTAGTTTATTTCTCTAGTTTTGTAAACTTATTCTAAAATTCTAGTCAAAATGATGCTGAAACAATTATATTTGTGTTAGGTACCTCCCAGTCACTCAAATGTTAAAAGTTTTAAGTTAATAAGCCCATACAAAAGCCACTTTATTCACTAGTCTTGTGTTTGAGGTCTTTGGTACCTGATCAATAGCTCAGACCTGATCAATAGCTCTTCTCGGTCAGGCATTGTCCAACTCAGCCATGGGAGGGTCAAGTTTCTGGGCAGATGCCTTGAGAGAGTGGGAGCCTAAGAGAAATGCATGCTCTGCAGCATAATTCTGAACTTTTACTTTGCATCACTTTTACATGTTTTTAAATGTTTGAAATGTTTGGTAAAAAGTATGCGCAATATTTTAAATTGGTGCTTTGAATATTCTAAAGCCTTTGGTTAAACTGTGTTAAGACCACAAGAAAGCTCCACTGCAATGTCGTTTATATAACTAGTCCTTCCCCTCAGAAGAGTCAGTTCCACTGAGTTGCACTTTGCACACAATGGTTGCACTTTTGTGACCTACATTAAGGAATGTTAGACATTAAAAGTCCTATGAAACACTTCTCTGTGCTATTACAGGGCTGGAGTGGAGGAGGTTGCTCAATGCATTGTGTAGTGTTCTGCAGAGAGAAAGCAGCTTATGTGAAAAAGCATACCCAACACTAATAGCCAAATTTCCTGAGAAAAATTTAGTTTATTTTATCGTACGGATTCTCTGAATTCTACTATTAATTATCTGTGTTAGTCTTCCAAAAGGGGTGCCAATGCAAAGTACCAAAAATCTGTTAGCTTTTATAAAGGGTATTTATTTGGGGGTAAAAGCTTACAGTTACAGGGCCCAAAAGAGTCCAACTCAAGGTGCTTTCTCACCAAGGTCAGTTGCAACGTGTTGAAGCAAGATGGTTGCTGATCTCTGGCTGGTCTCAGCATTCTCCTCTGGGCTTCCTCTTCCTCTGAGGCTCCGTGGGCCCAGCTCAATCTCAGCTATAGGCTGGCATAGGGCTTGTCTCTCAGGGTTTCCTATATCAGTCTTGGTTCTCTTCCCAAGATCAGCAATAAGCTGTCAGGCAAATAGCCCATCTCTCCCTGGGGTTTTAGCTGTTTGAGTCTTCTCCCTTCTGTCACACAACAGGATCAAAAATGACAAAGTTCTCTTCGTTGTGTGTCTATCTCGAGCGAGTTTCCATTTATATCAGCCCACCAAGGGGGTAGGGACTCAACCTGAGTTATGCCCTACTGACTTGGTCAAATCAAAGCCCTAATCTTCACAGGTAATTTAACCAAGGGCCCCTCAACTGAATCCAATATAATCAAAGAGTATCACGTCCAGAAAAATAGTTTACAAACATAATCTTTCTCATTTTGGGATTCACAAAAATAATCTCAAACTGTCACATCATCTTTTCCACTTCACAGTGGATTCTAGCAAGCTAAGAGTCAAATTGTTTGTCCTACCAATAATAAGTTTATGGCAATTTTATTATATTATTTTTTGTATTAGCTAAAATATCTGTGCCTTTTTGTCCCTACATTTATTTTCCTTTCTATGAACTTTTCCTCAACTATTACTAATTTTGGTAAGTCCTGCCTTTGATTAATTTTTTTGTTTTGTTTTGGTTTTATTTTAAAAACATGCATTTCATCTAAAGCTTATGCTTTAGGCTGCTGAAGGAAAAAAGGGGAAAAAATGGGAAAACTGCTTGTGAGATATTCAAATGCCTGCCCCCCCCCCACCCCCCGAATACACTAATTACACATTACATAAATTGCTAGTTATAATTTTACCAGAAGATCCCGGTCAGCTCTAAGGAAAGAGAGAAGAAAGTTATAGCCAGCATAGCCAGCATAGCCCTCGGCTCTCTGGATAACTGTATCTATTGTGTCGCTGTACCCCTCCCCTCCTCAATTACTTCCTGCACTCTGTTGTCCAACTCTGCACCCACAAATGAGTGGCCTTACCTCCTGGTTCCACCACTGGCCACTATTTTAAAGGACCTATTAACAGTCAATGTGCAAGGTTTAGCAACCTTTTTAATGAGCAAATGGAAATAGCACTATGTCATAGAGCAGGGGTTCTTAGCCTTTTTTGTTCCACAGACCCCTTTGCCAGTCAGGTGAAAACCACAGACCCCTTACTAAGTTCACACTATACTGTGTATTATTTAATAAATATATCACACCCACACTAACATGTCCCCACAAGAATAATGTTTTTTTGAATTTCAATGCAAGTTCGCAGACCGCTTGTTAAGAACCCCTTTGTAGAGGTACTATAAAAGTTAAGTTAAAGGAGGACTGTTTTGAAAGCATTCAAAGTACAGGTGCTGATGTCTACGCCACCTTGAGAAAATATCCTTTATCTGTCTACATTCCACAAACCTACACATTTGGGCCTAAGATGCCACCTGACAGATTTAGGAAGGAACATCAATGAAGAAGCAGAACCATTTGTTAACTATATGCATTAGATAGTTCTTAAATAGAGCTTACAGGGATTTTCGATTATCTGTTGTCAGGTTCTGTGCTATGCACTTTTTTTTCTTTTGGTTAGACCAACTCAGCAAAATAAAACCATGGTTTACTGTTGGAAACATGTTTCACACATAAAACAAATAGGCCAAAAAATAATAATAAGCAGCAACTATATAGAGAAAAACAAACAAAATAAAAAAAGAAACCTTTATCTTTGGCCTTTTTAATCATTTCATACAAACCAACTACTTACAGTACAGCTAAGTATATACACAGAAAAAGTTACTGGAATGTTCAAAATAAGATTGTATTTTTTGTTGTTGTTGTTTTTGCTTTTTCTTTAAATAAGGTTTTTGTTTTGTTTTGTTTTGTTTCATTTTTTCTCCTTTAAGATTATAATAAACATGGCCACACCACAAGTAACGTCAGAAGGAGTGCGGAGAATGCTCCCAAGGCTGGTTTGGTCATCCGAAATCATTAGAAGTGGCTGACCCCTAACAATATGTATAAAAATATAAAATGTAAATAAATACTACAAATTTTCCTTTTTAAAGTACTTTTAAGAAAAAAAGCAGGGCCTTGGAAGTTTTGGTTCTTTTTTCCTCCCGAGCTGCAAATTCACGCTGTGGTTTTGGTTGGGTGCTGGAGAGCGTGTGTCATCTGCGGCTGGGGGGGGGCTGCCCCCGGAGGGTTGGTGGACCCGCCACTCTTCTCGAAGGCGCCCACGTCTAGATTCCGAGACGGGAAGTGGAGGGTGGAGAGGTCGCGGAGGCCTTATAAGTTTAACTTTTCTTTTTTTGCTCTCTAGTCAGTCTCGTCGGTCTTCCGCTTCTCGGTGTCCACGTCATCATCCTCACCATCTTAGCTGCCTCAGCCTCCTCATCTTCATCTCTATCTTCTTCCTCACCATCTCCTTCCTCCTCCTCCTCGTCTTCTCCACCTTCTTCGTCTACCTCGTTGTCAGCCTCCTCTTTCCGGTTTTCCTCCTTAGCGTTCCCATTAGCAAGTGGCGTCTCTTCCGTTCTCCGCCTCCTCCACAACTTCCTTCTTCTCCTTTAAGTCCTTGGTGGTGATTTCGAGCTGGTATCCATCGCGGCTTCGGACCTGGTGGGAAACGCGGGGGATCCCATGCAACGCATTAAAAAGAAAGCGAGAGTTCGATTTCGGGAACTCTGCGGTGTCCGCGGCGGTGGCGCTCGGCGGAAATGGCTGAGGTGAGAGGGGAGATGGACCCAGGAACAAAGCAAAGATGGCTTTTCCGAGCAGCCGGTGGGGTGCTGTGCACTTTTTATGTATAAACTCATGTAAGCCTTGGTTCACTAATGTGTGTGGTGAAGCTAAGGTTACACATCCCGTTTGATTTCAACACAGGCACTCTGATTCCAGAACGCCTGCTCTTAACCAGTGCAACCAGTACACACCTTTTCTGACTGCAGAGAGTTGGGGCCAGGTGTTGTCATTCTCAACTATATCCTAGGGGCTTGTTCACCCTCATAGATAGAAGATACTTGAGAAGAAATGCCTTATACTGAGCTTACCAGTATGATTTCAAATAAGTCCACAAGTCCAGAGATGGTAACAAAAATATGCTTAATTTTATTTAACATGAGAGGCTAATTGAATAATCAATCAGTACATTGATACATACAAAACCTATGTCACACAGTCAGAAATCAAAATGCAATGAAGTATGATCACAGGACAGTTTCACATCTGGAAATCCTTTTCTTCTGTGACTTTGTTCCATAACAAATATATGCCAGGGATAACATTTAAACAGAAGGGCAATCATTAATCATTTTGTAATCACAGTGGTGATTAAAAATGACTGCTTAAAAACAACTCCTTGCTTCAATTTTATTATGCAGTGCCAAGAGCAAAGAGGAATGTTTAAAGCAAAAAAAAAGTGTGAATAGTAAAAGTAAAAATCTTTTAATGTGGAGTAATTGCCCAGGAGATTCCTGTTAAATTAACTAAAATTAGAATTTTACACATATACACATTTACACACACACACATTATAAATGAGATGCAATTTTATTACACTCAAGTGCATGTAAGATGCAGATGAAATGTAAGCAATTGTTGCTAGGAAGAATTCCAATTTGAGGAAAGGATAAGAATATTTGCAATTAGCACACTACATCACTGACCTTTGCTTACATTACAATTAGATGGCCTATTTGTCAATGCATCCTTGAAAAGTGTTTGAAACCAGGTTACTCCTTTTACCCCAAATGGACTGCAAGTTTACAATCCTGCATTGACCTTTTGAATTCTGAATTCATCACTCACAAACCTTAGGAGACACTTGCTTGGGGCTTAGAATGTGTACTGAGAACTGAATGGGTTTTTTATTCCATGAAATCTAACCATAAACCCTTTCTTGATCCTGGTAGAATAATGTTCTGATTTAAAGTAACAGCTAAAGCAAGAGTTTGTACTTTATCATTCCTTTCTCCATGAACCATTAAGGATTGTCTAGCTACAATTTTGTCTAGTTAAGAAAAGTGGTCTCTAGGAATTTGACTACAACCAAACCAAAAAATTAAAAAAAAAAAAAAAAAGAAAGAAAAGAAAAGAAAAAGGTAGTCCCTAAATGTCATCTCCAATGAAATTTCTGATGTTATTCTTTATTACATGGCTTGAGTAGCCCTCGAGACAAAATGAAACTTTCAAAGATGCCTGACTTGTTTGCAGCTGGGTCTGACTACCTCAATGTACATTTAGCCACACCCTCAAATTAAATAAATTGTCATGATAGTCATACATAATATGAATGCTTAGTATTTGCCTAAGCATTTTCTGTGTATTTGGTAATACCAGTTTGAAATTGTGAGAGATATATTATATAAATAAAATCTAACTTTAAACAAAAACGTTGAAATAATAAGGACTTTTTAACATTCATAAGGAATTACCCAGTTTTGGGCCAGCTGCCTGAGTGAAATATAAACTGTTTGGGGTTCTCAGCATACTGCTTAGACACTTTTGCTGGGCACTAAAAAAAAACATTTTCTGTTGTTAGTAACTGAACCACAGTGTCATCTGGGTCCATCAGAAAGTTTGTTAGGGATTTTGCTTACTGTTATAGTGACGGATGTTAAACAAAAGCAGCACAAAAATGCAACCTAGCATTATAAAATATGCTTTTAAATAAAATCTATGATATTAAATTTGGTCCTGGGATTAATGCTAAAACTACATGTATACATACATACAACACATATACACACCCCTAATGTTCAAGTGATATGAATTAGAAGTTATACATGGTAAACTATACTGAAAAAGTTTAAATCTTCACCATAACATACTGTATAATTAATTTAGAAGGGAGCACTCTGGGAACTATTAGAGACAATTCTAGAACAAAAAATTAAGAATTATTAAAACAAAAAATGAGAGACTTTTGGGAAGATGGAAGATTAGAGACATGCAGGACTCACTTCTCTCCTAGAAAAATAGCTACAGGACAAGCAGAGACTGCCTGGAAAAATATTCTAGGGGAGCAGATGTGGCTCAAGTGGTTAAGCACCTGCTTCCCATATGGGAGGTCCAGGGTTCGGTTCCCGGCCTCCAGGAAAGTGGAAGAAGAAGGATGTAGTCTAAGGCTGATTCAGCTTTTGGCCGAGAAATTTGGTTTGCTGTGTCCCATGGGCCCTTCCAGGCCAGATGGGGCCATGCCATTGCTTGCCCTGGGAACTGGCAGGGGAGTAAAGAGATCCAACCCTCTCAAACACCCTTCCTACTGACCATGACTGGTTGTTGAGGACGCAGAGAGGAGGGGAATTATTCCTACCCAGGAAAAGGGAGAGAGCTGCCAGCAAAGGGAGGAGAACAGCTTCTGAGAAAGTTTGATTTGTGAGACTCTGAATAGCCCTGAAACAGGATACTCTGTCACATTGTTCCAGTCAGGGTTACAGAGAACACATCCTGACCAGGGTTTGAGCTGAGAGGTCTCCTCAAAAATCACCATCTGCTGTCAGACTTAGGAAATTCATGACAGGAAAATAAAAGAAAATAAGAGGCTTTTTCAGGCCTTTACAGCCTACCTCCCCAAGGCCCCTGGAAGCTGGTCTGCAACCCATTATGCGTCCATGGTCCAGATTTGAGCAACTAAACAGGGACAATTTTAAAGAGCTAGAACAGGTTGAACCAAGAATCAAAGAACAGCAGTAACATACAATCCTGCCACTAAATCTCTACACAAGAGAGAAAATTTAAGCATCTGAGTAAAGTCACCATCATAAACAGATGCCTAGACATCACCAAAAATTACAAGGCATTCTAAGAAAAATGAAGATATAACTCAAGCAAAGGAACATATCAAAGCCCCAGATGAGACAAGATTTGAGACAACTAACCAGTGAGGTTCATACAAATATCCTAAAACAAATCAATGAGTTGAAAGACTAATATTGGATGAAACAAACTTTAAATGCAAAAAAGTTACAAGAAATTCAGAAGGCTATTATGTATTAATAAAAGGGGCAATCCACCAGGAAGAATTAAGTCATAAATATCTATGCATACCCAAAATACATGAGGCAAACTCTCACAAAACTGATGGGAGAAATACACATTTCTACAATAATACTGGAGACTTCAACACATCACTCACATCAATAGATGAAACAATTAGAAGATCAACAAGGAAATAGAGAACTTGAACAATATGATAAATGAGCTAAACCTAATAGGCATATACAGAACATTCTACCCCAAATCAGTGGGTTATATCTTCTTCTCAAATGCTCATGAATCTTTCTCCAGGATAGAACACATGTTAGGTCACAAAGCAGGTTTCAATAAATATAAAAAGATTGAAATTATGCAATTCACTTTCTCAGGTCATAACGGAGTGAAACTGGAAATCAATAATAGGCAGGAAAGGGAAAAATTCACAAATGTGTGGAGACTAATCTACACACTCCTAACCAATCAATGGGTTAAAGAAGAAACTTTAAGAGAAATTAATAGATATCTTAAGATGAATGAAAATGTGAACACAACTTATCAAAATTTTGGGGATATAGTGAAGGCATTGCTGAGGGAAATTTATAGCCCTAAATGTCTATACTAAAAAAGAAGAAGGAACTAAAATCAAAGCCCTAACTGAACAACTGGAGGAACTAGAAAAAGAAAACCAAAACCAAAAGCTGGTTCTTGAGAACATCAATAAAATTGACAACCCTTAGCTAGACTAGCAAAGAAAAAAATAGAGAAAATGTAAATAAATACAATCAGAAATGAAAGGGGGGATGTTACAATTGACCCCACAGAAATAAAAAGGATCATAAGAGGATATTATGAGAAACTGTATGCAAACAAATTAGACAACCTAGATGAAATGGACAAATTCCTAGAAATGCACAAACCACATACATTGACTCTACAAGAAAAGAGGAACTTAACAAACCAATCACATTTAAAGAGATTGAATCAGTCATCAAAAATCTTCCAACAAAGAAAAGTCTAGGACCAGATAACTTCACAGGTGAACCCTACCAAGCATTTTGAGAAAAATTAACACCAATCTTATTTAAACTCTTCCAAAAAATGAAGAGGAGGGAAAATTACCCAATGCATTTTATGAAGCCAGTATTACCCTAATACCAAAGCCAGATAAAGATATTACAAGAAAAGAAAATTACAGACTAATCATTATAATGAACATAGATGCAAAAATCCTCAACAAAATATTTGCAAATAGAATCCAACAGCATATTAAAAGAAGTATACACTATGCTTAAATGGAATTTATTCTTGGTAAGCAAGGGAGGTTCAACACAAGAAAATGAATTAATGTAATACACTGCATTAACAAATTGAAGGGAAAAAAACAACATGATCATCTCAATCAACACTCAAATGGCATTCAAGAAAATCCAGCATAACTTTTTGATAAAAACACTTTGAAAGATAGGAATAGAAGGAAAGTTTCTCAATATGATATATGGTATATATGGAAAAACACACAGCCAATGTCATATTCAATGGGGAAAGGTTAAAAGCTTTCCCTCTAAGATCAGCAACAACACAAGGATGCCCACTGTTACCATTGTTACTCAACACTGCGCTAGAAGTTCTAGCTAGAGCAATTAGACAAGGGGAAAAAAAGGCATCCCAATTGGAAAAGTGGAAGTAAATTCCTCACTATTTGCAGATGACATAATCCTGTATTTAGAAAATTCTGAAATATCTATGACAAAGCTACTTGAGCTAATAAATGAGTTGAGCAAAGCGACAGGATACAAGATCAACATGCAAAATTGGTAATATTTCTATTCACTAGAATTAAACAATCTGAGAAGGAAATCTGGAAAAATTTCCATTTACAATAGCAGCAAAAAGACTCAAATGCCTAGGAATGAATTTAAGCAAAGATGTAAATGTCCTGTATCTACAAAACACTGCTAAAAGAAATCAAAGAAGACCTGAACAAATGGAAAGACATTCCATGTTCATGGATTGGAAGTCTAAATATTGTGAAGATGTCAAACATACTCAAACTGATTTATAGATTCAATGCAATACCAATCAAAATGCCAACAGCTTAATTTACAGAAATAGAAAAGGCAATTACCAAATTTATTTGGAAGGGAAAGGAGACCTGAATAGCAAAAAAAAAAAAAAAAAGTCCTAAAAAAGAAGAGCCAAATAGGAGGTCTCTCATTGCCTGACCCTGAAACATATTACAGAGATACAATGGTCAAAATAACATGGTATTGGCATAAAGATCAATGGTGATCAATGTTGATCATTGATCACCTTGATCAATGGAATATAATTGAGTGTCCAGAAATAGACCCTCACCTCTATGACCAACTGGTTTTTGACAAGCCAACCAAGTCCACTTGATTGGGACAAAACAGTCTCTTCAACAAATTGTGCTGAGAAAACTGAATATCCATAACCAACAGAATGAAAGAGAACCCATATCTCACTCCCTATACAAGAATAAACTCAAAATGGATCAAAGACCTAAGCATAAAAGCCAGGACCATAAAAGTATTAGAAGATAATATGGTGAAACATCTTTAAGACCTTGCGGTAGGTGGAACTCTCTTAAACCTTATACCCAAAGCTTGAGCAATGAAAGAATAAATAGCTAAATGGGACCTCCTCAAAATTAAACACTTTTGTACCTCAGAGGACTTTGTCAAAAGGGTGAAAAGACAGCTGACTCAATGGGAGAAAATATTTGGAAATCACATATCTGCATGATAAATAAAGAGGTTCTACAACTCAACAATAAAGACAAATGACCCAATTTAAAAATTGGCAAAAGACGTGAATAGACATTTGTCCAGAGTAGAAATACAAATGGCAAAAAAACACATGAAAAAATGTTCAAGTCAATAGTGATTAGGAAAATGCAAATCAAAGCTACAATGAGATATTTCAAACCTACTAGAACGGCCACTATTAAAAAGACAGACAACTACAAGTTGGAGAGGATGTGGAGAGATAGGCAAGATCATTCACTGTTGGTGGGAATGTAGAATGGTACAGCCACTGTGGAGGACTGTTCCTAAGGAAGTTGAATATAGATTTACCAAGTTACCTGGCAATACCACTACTAGGTATATACCCAGAAGAACTGAGAGCAGAGACACGAACAGACATCTGCACACCAATGTTCAAAGCAGCATTATTCACAATGGCCAAAAGATGGAAACAACCCAGGTGTCCATCAACCAATGAATGGATAAATAAATTGTGTGTACACACAAAGGAATATTATTCAGCTGTAAGAAGAAATGAAGTCATGAAGCATATGACAGCGTAGATGAAATTGGAGGACGTTATGTTGAGTGAAGCAAGCCAGGAACAAAAGGACAAATATTGTATGATTGTGCTATTATGAATTAAATATATTGTGTAAACACAAGGAGTTAATAACAGAATACAGGTCACCAGAAAATAGAATGAGAATGGAAAGCTGAGGTTTAATCAGTACATAATTGGTGAAAAGATTGTTAATAAATCTTTGGAAATGAATAGAAATGGTGAAATTACATCATGGTGTTTGTAACTATCAGTGCTAATATATAAATATGATAGTGGTTGAAAAGGAAAGTCTAAGGTCTTGTATATTACTTGAAGGAAAGCTAAAAAATGTAGCATGGGACTATAAAGCATAGTGAAAACTCATGTGAAATATGAGTATGGGTAATACTGCATATATAATACTTTGTTTCTTTGAAACAGAGCAAATGTACATTAATGCTACAAGATGTTAATATCAGGCAAAGATACAACCAAAGCAAACTATGGACAGTAATGTATAGTAATATATTAATAATCTTCCATTAAGTGTATAAAAAAAAAGGAACTATAGTAAGTGAAAGAAATTAGACAAAAGCAATTACAAATTGCTTTGTACAGTGAGTCCTGAGATTTTGCATTTCTAAGAAGTTCCCAGGTGATACAGATGTTGTTTGTAATCTAGGGAAACCCTGGACACATTCTGTGTAGCAAGGCAGGAACCCATTCTTTAGAAGGTGAAAATGAGGGCCAATTACCATAATAAGAAGGAACTTAAATTTACTGAGGAGGCAGTTACCTTCTTTATTACAATATTTCTCATTAATAACCCTGTGAGTAAGACTTCCTCATCTCTATTTTAAATATAGAGCAGCTAAGATACAGAAAAGTTGTACAGACAAGCTGCTGCAGGTTCAGTCTGACTCTGAAGTTCTTACTAGTCCCATTATGTATCAAAATAAGAGAATCAAAATTAGTTGAAAGATTTCAAGAATTCAAAAATGTCCAGTGTGCTTAGGGAACAGAGGACAATAAGGAGTTACTAAAGAAGAGGCTGAATTTGTAGGCAATGAGGCAGTGGTCTGCTTGGGTGCACCTTTAAATATTATCAAGGACACTTTTACCCGGAGAGATTTGGGGAAACTAATGAAGGATTTTAAGCAGGGGAGTAACATCCAGACATGTTTTGAAAACATCATTAAGACTACGATGTGACCCAAAGCACGTGCATCCAAAGAAAAAATAGAGCAATGGGACCTTCTCAAAATTAAACACTTTTGCACCTCACAGGGCTTTGTCAAAACGGAGAAAAGGCAGCTGACACAATGGGAGAAAATACTTGGAAATCACATGTCCGATAATGGTTTAATATCCATGATCTATAAAGAGATGTTATAACTCAACAATAAAAAGATAAACCACCCAATTAAAAAATGGGCAAAAGTCTTGAATAGACATTCATCCAAAGAAGAAATACAAATGGCAGAAAAACACATGAAAAAATGTTCAACATGACTAATGATTACAGAAATGCAAATCAAAACTTCAATGAGATAGCATTTGACACCTATCAGAACGGCCAATATTAAAAAGATAGAAAACTACAAGTGTTGGAGAGGATGTGGAGAGATAGAAATGCTTTTTCACTGTTGGTGGGAAGGCAGAATGGTACAGCCACTGTGGAGGACTGTTTTGGCAGTTCCTAAAGAAGTTGAATATAGATTTTCCACATGACCCTGCAATACCACTACTGGGTATATACCTAGAAGAACTGAGAGCAGTGACACCAACAGACATCTGCACAGTGATGGTCATAGCAGCATTATTCATGATTGCCAAAAATTGGAAACAACCCAGGTGTCTATCTACCAATGAATGGATAAACAAACTGTGGTGTAGTCACAGGATGGATTACTATGCAGCTGTAAGAAGAAATGAAGCTGTAAAGCATATGACAACATGGATGTACCTGGAGGACATTATATTGAGTGAAGCAAACCAGACACAAAAGGACAAATATTGTATAATTGCGTTACTATGAACCAACTATATTGTGTAACATACTGCATGATTCCATTTATATAAAACGTAAATATAAATCAATTTATAAAGATGAAATTTGAGTAGTGGTTATGCAGGGCTAGGGAAGGCTTACTAACGGATGGGGAGTTTTTCTTTTTGGAGTAATGAATAATTCTAGAATTTATTGTGATGATGAATGCACAACATTGTGATTATACTAAAAGCCATTGATCATACACTTTAGATAGACTGTATAGTATGTGAATATATCTCAGTAACACTGCTTAATAAATAAATAAATATGCAAGAATAGGCAGAAATAGCAGCTATGTACAGCACGGGAAACAGAGAGAGGTTGAGAGGTGAAGAATTTTCTTGTTTGTCTGGTTTTTGATTATTATTATTATTGAAATAATGAAAATGCTCTAATAATGATTGAAGTGATGAATGCACAACTATGTGATTATACCAAATACCATTGATTATACACTTTGGATGAATTGTATGCTTTATTAATATGTGTCAATAAAATTGATTTGTTTAAAAAAAAGACTATGGTGTGGAAAATTGATTGAAAAGGTGTGATCTTGGACTCAGGAAGGAAATTTTTTAAATAATTAAAAAAAATACATGGTGAACTAGGCAAGCAAGATAGATATATGGCTTAAGGTGGTGTCATCACAAATGGAGAGACATGGTGAGATTTAAGAAATATTTATTAAACTAAACTAATAGTAGTGATACTAATAACTCTACATGTGTTTTTTTGTTGTTGTTGTTTTGTCTTGGGGAACGCCACCTTTATATCAGAGGGAAGGAGGTGATTGTATATGAAATGGGCATCAAATGACATTTTTGATGACAATACTCCAACACTTTGCAGGTTAACTTTGGAACATTCTAACGTAGTGCAGTTGCAGTCTATAGGCTTTAAAATAGCATGATAATTTTGGAAATAGACTATTATTTATTGTATTTTGAATGCATCAATAAGCTTTAAGACATGGTACAAAACTAGAAAATTAACCATATTATTTTACATGAACTGTATTAACCTATATGTTTTCATTACATCTCCATTAAGCCCAAATATTACTTTCTGTAGGCAAATTCTGAGTGGAAGCATTTGAAAGTGATAAAAAGCATTGGTATATAATTGAATATATGAATTTATAACGGTTTCTATACTTCAGTAATGCAGTATGAAAAATGGAAATAAGTATTTGAATTTCTTCACCTGCAATGCCATCCTGACCAGGAACTTACACTTGCATACCTTTGATGAGAAAAGAAGGAAGGAGTCTTATTTTTCTTAGACAATGATATGATTGTTTCAACATCTGTTTCCTGTGAATTCTCTATTCATTTATTTTTCTCTTTTTGTCTATTGTTAACATTTTTTGAGCATCTAGTATATTTTGGACACTTTGCTGTGCATTAAAGATGCATAAGTAAATAAGATACATGTATATGCTACCACACTGGACTATGTATGCCTTGAAAGAAAAGAAAATTAACAGTGAATGCAGTGCACTGTGTCATAGGTATATCTTTTAGTCTGTATATGAGACAGTGGAGAAAATTGTCAGTTGTCCTTTGGGAGAGAGGGGCCAATGATTGATTCATATACTCAGAATATTTGAGAGCTGGGACTGAGGATGGTGAGACAGTAGAATTTGTGAAGATTCAGAACAGAAACTATGGAATCATATTTCCTGAATCGAAATCCCAGGCCCACGAAATACTGGGTATATCTTTCAGAAAGCTACATAACCTCTTGGTAACTCAGTCAGTGTCTTTATCTCTAAAATAAGAATAATGGTAGTACTTCATAGGATAACAAAAGAAACTATATATGTAAAGGACTTTAAAAAATGTCCAACACATTGCACATACTTTGTATCTTGCCCTGGGAAAGAGAAGAAAATGGCAACTCAGAAATAACAAATAATGAGAAGAGAAGCATGGCGTTACGGGGCATTCAGGTAAATCACTAAAAATAATGATAATAATAACATCCAACTTTATTGAACATTTAACACTGCCAAACACTCTGCTGCTTGGTTCCTGTGTTCTTGCTTTATTTAATCTACACAACGAGGGCCAGTAGATAAGGATTGCCGAAACATCACTGGCTTTCTAAAAGGTAGAAAACATCATCTTTACCCCAACTCCATCTGAGAGGGGACGTATGTGGTTGGAAGAATATTGTTCTTGGAATGGAAATAGATGACCAAACTTCTAAAGAGGAATTTTGAATTATTAATCCATCATCACCACCCTGGTATTTAAGGATGGTAGGCCCAGTTCATGACAAGGGCTTTATTTTGCTGAGTGGGTGTGCCTGTGTGGACGTCCAGAGCTGAATTGCTCAGGACAAAAGAGACAAGCCTGATGACTGCAACTAGGCATCCTGCTTTTCAGATCATTTCCCATGCCCTGCTCTGTCGCTCTCAATAAATATTAAATTAGAAATTATTTTGCCAGATGGGGTAGTGAACAGCCCCTTCTGGTCAAATTTTTCACAAAATTAAAAAAGAAAAAATCACAGCTTCTCATCGTGGAAAGAAGCCCAAACTGTCGTCTATTTTCCAAACCTGCACTCACGATAGAAATTTATTCACAAGTTTTGTAAAGGGACCTGGATAACATCTCCCAACAAATCAAGCGCTAATCATAAGTTTCAAAATTTACAAAGTGGACTCCTTACCTCTCTAAAGAAGAAAACTTTGTACTAGCAATAATCTGAACCCAGGAGTCCTGAGTCAGAGGCCGAGCATCTAATTGTGCTTCCTTCTTTTATCAAGAGCACACCTGTTCCTAATTACTTTCTTTATTTCTATTTACAGTTTTAGCTGGAGAAGTGCTGAGGGGAGTAATCACAGCAGTTAATGTTTCCATTTGAAAGGAGATGATACTCTATAAGTACGAATTATTATTTAATCTAATGGAATTAAATTGGTTTGAAAGAGACAAATGGTGCAATTCGGTATGTCATTGATGCCCTGGAAAACTACAACACCTCATGTTGAGTCATCAAGATAAAGTAATGAAGATTTTTTTAAAACTTTCCCAAATCATATATAAAATTATTTCATTGAGTACATATTTCACTGATTCCTAATGAAGCACAGAGCTCTGCAATACATCAATGGCTGTGAAAGAGTTGATGAGGAATGAATTAATTGCTCAGTTATCCCAAATGGCACCTATTTTATAATACACATGATTTCCATGTTCTTACCAGTCATTCACAGAGAAGAATACCATGAAATTGGAAGTATTCATTCCCTGGAGTTATATATTAATGAGAAGACCCCCACCCCCACTCCTGTTGGCATCTCTTTCTTAGTGAAGGGGATATAGATCACTGTTTTCTGTTTTCCCTTGATTGAGACACAGCCCAAGACCCTGTGCCTAAGCTGTATCCTGAAGCATTGCAAATATACCTCCTAAATTTTAGTATTAGTAATGAATACCTAGGAGGAATAATAACAAAATGTAAGGCAGTAGCAAGTAGTTAAGCTGGGAATTAAAATATGAATAAATGCACTCACTTAGTAATCTCTTTTTTGCCAATCATAGATGAGAAAAATCACCTGTGTCAAAGATAAGCATCTCCAAGGAGCCCCTCTCCAAGAGGAAATACTGTATAGACATTAAGCACATAAGCTCAGGAGTAGATCCCTTGTGCCTTTGTCGTGACTCTGGAATCTAAATACTGTGTGACCTAAAACAATTTGATCATCCTCTTGATGACTGAGTTTACTCACCTAAAAATGGGATGTGCCTGGTTCCTATCTCATGGGGTTGTTTGTGAAGACTAAATGAGCTAATACATATAAAATGTTTAGCACTGTGCAGCTATTTAGTAAGTATTTAATAACTGACTGTTAGTCATTATACTACTGTGTGTAGCTGTACTGTGTAGCCATGTCTTTCTGCCATTCACAAAAGAAAAAGGCAAGGAAGAGGAAGAGACCAACATAGGTATCATGCGGGCGGCACTAATCTGCTCTTAATCTTATACAAATTCAGAGTTTCTCATTTGTTAGAGTTGATGCTGTTTGCCAAATACTGAATGCTCTTTAGAATAATGCCTTAATATAGATATTGGTAGTGAATCCAGAAAATGAAAAATGCTGCTGTTCATTATAACAATTACACTTGTTACTCAGAATTAAGTGGCACATTTCAATTCAGAGAATGTTTGCAAATATGGCTTTCTCCATCTCAATGAGAAAAAAAAGATTTCGGGGAAAAGTTCACAGTTAGCTAAACAGGGAAAAATGATTTCTGGATCGTTCAGATTTATTAAGGTTTAGATCTGTAGACATAATTCTAAATTCAAATAAATTACCTGTGGAAATGGAGATGCATTATTTCTTCTCCTTTGCAGATTTTATTCTGACAGCAAAGTTTAATTTATGCCATCATTGGGTAAATTTTCATCAGGTGACTTTTACTCTGATGTTTGAAGAATCCAGCCACTTATTTTATAACATGACATTATAATTTATTAGCATTCCAATTAAAAACCCCATTTATCTATAACCTTCAAGTTTATTATTTATATTGCACCTTCCTAGCAGCTAATAAATCATTTGTAATTGACTTTAATACCATAAAGCTAAATACCAAACCCTACCATAATCTGAAAATGATGGCCTATGCAAATAGATCTACCTCTCCTGCTAGACATAAAGTCACAGAAAAAAGCTAAAGGTTTAGCGATTTGGAGAGCGTGAAACAATGTTGTAAATAGCTGTCACTAACTGAATATCTTCCACTGCCAGTTCTGGGACCTAGTGTTTTTTGCCTCATTGCAAAGATAGAAAGCCAAAGTTCAAAGCGTATAAGAAACCTGGGCAGCAGCACATTGTAAGTGATAAGACCAGGCTTAAAACCAGATTATTTCTGGTCATAAAACATCATCACTCCCCCCAACATGTCTCCTCTTCCAATCCCAAATAAAAGAGGTATATTTCCTTGCCTAGAATATCTCCTTCTAATTACCAATTTTACTATGTAACCAATAACAAATATCAAAGAGAAAATAAAAGTCAGTTTGGGGGTTATATTCCTTGGATAGTTCATATATTTGTTTATAGTAAATAAAGAATTTATTAAAAATAATACATCTACTGCTCATCTGCTCTTATATCTTTCTTACGCTAAAGAGTGCACATCAACATAAATAAGTCACCAAAGGGTCGAATCACACTATGTTCCTTGCACATTAGAGAACTTACTACTGGCCTGAATCGGTGTGCTCCTCAGTGGGGCCAGAGTTTACAGCCTTGCTAGGGAGAGCTTTGCTAAGGGGCTGTTTTATCACAGAGAAAGGCCTGGAACAGAGGCTACTGGAATCCCTAAAGTCTCAGGGTCTGACGTAACCCTGGCTAATTCAATAGCAAATTCTTGTCAGGAAAATGCCATACAGAATACCCCAAGAGATGCCTTCTTTCCTCTCTTTGTCTTTCAATAATTATAGACTTGCTTTTAAGGAGTCTCGGATTTTAGGGTCAAGAGAAACAGGTGCATGATGCTGATCTTAAAAGACAAGTTCTCTTTTATGGTGAAATGCTGATGAGAGGTGACCTAGAAATACAGCTAATCTTTTTTATTTCTTTTGTTTCTTTTTTGGGAAGTTAAGATTTCTTCAAAGACTGTCTACAAATAACTCTTGCTTTGACCCCAAATGATGTTAATCATCATAAAGATAAATAGCAAGTAAAACAAAGTGCCATATTCTCCTTGAATCACTTTCTTTTTCTTGATATCTAGAACATTTCACTACCCTGGTTTTCTTCTGATTTGGCTTTCATACAGTTAGTCTCCTCTGGTGAGGTTTCTTCTTTTTCCACAACTAAAAAGGTTGAGTTCCCCACAGTAATATCCTCACACTCTTCTTTCTCTATCCACTCTCCTTAGATGAGCTCATCCTATCTTCTGACCTTATCTCAATACTAATAACACAAAAATATATTTTTCCAATATATGACCTTCTCCTAGAATTCCAAACTCATATATCCAACTGGCCTTAGCATTTCAAGTAAATATTTCAGAGAAACCTCGATGTTAACATTGCCTAAGCAGAACTTGCAATCCGTCACTCTCCCTTACCCATAACCTCTTCCTCATTTTAGTAAATGGTAATATTGTTTACCCTGTCGTTCAAAGCAAAAACCTAAGAGCCATTCTTGACACCTCTCTTCTCACAAGTCTTACATCCAAGTGTTGACTCCTTATCTAAGCAATATCTCAAAACTGTCTTGTTTGCTCAAGACACATCCTCAGACCAGCAAAATATCATTCCATGTCTGGTATACATAAGAATCATCTAAATATTTTCCCTTCTTTGTACTCTCCTTGTACTCTTCCTATATATTGCAACCTGAGTGATCATTTTGCAGTATTAAAAAAAAAATTACACCACTGCTCCCTGCTTAAAACTCTTCAATGGCCACCCATCACATTTAGAAAATAGTCTAAGCTCCTTATCCCAGCCTAAGAGAACCCACACTACTTGACCTTGGTCTTACTCTCCAACTTTGCTCCATCCCTCTCTACCCCTAACTCACCATTGTCCAAATACTCTGTATTCTTTTCTGTTCCTCTGATAAGTTCACCTTGTTCCCTGCTAAAGGCCTTTGCATTAATATTGCATTAATTCCCCTTATCTGTCCAGGACTAGCTACTTTTCATCATTCACATCTTAGCTTAAAAATCGCCCGTTCTGGAGCAGGTAGCTCAGTAGTTGAGTGCATGGTGCTTCACATGTATAAGGTTCAGGTTCAATC
>JAQZBX010013409.1:0-19459 GCA_029593785.1 Cabassous unicinctus | reverse complement strand
TATTAGGTGCTATGTAATGGATGAGAGAACAAATGAATGGAAATAAATATGGAGACAACAAGATGAAGTCCCATCATTTAGATTCTAGACATTGGAGAAAGATACAATTCAGAGGATATTTTCTGTTCTTTAGATTATTTTTGGATTCTATATAGGCATCTGCATATCAATTTCATATCAAAATGACCACAGTGCATTTGAAAGTGTGGTCATTGTACACTAAGTGAAAACCTAGTTGCTCACATGGATACCAAATAATCCCTTACTACATCTGGATGAGAGCTGGGTTTATTCAGTTCGCAATAAGGCACTCAACAGAAGTTTGTGGAACGGGATGAATGTTGATTCTATTTTCCTTTTATATGTTGTGTTTGGACAATATGAATATGAGTTTGTACAGTATGAATATGAATATAACTGAGACCTAGCCCTTTTCTAAGATCTCATAAGCTAATGGTGGTGGTATAGCTACCATTAAGAGTTGATGTCTGACCTGATTCTTAAAACAATATAAGGGAAATCATAGGAGTAGAATCAGCAGTAGTGAAGCAGAGAGGTAAGTTACCAGAGATCGTGCAGGAAAACTCTTAATTAGGTAGAACTAGATAGAGGGCATAAACAGTATAGCTTAGTAGTAAGAAAAGCTGCTCTGAGATTACGTAGAACTGAGTTTGATTTCCAGCTTCACCACATATTAGCTGTGTGTACTGGGGCAAATTACTTATTATCTCCTTCTACAGAAGAGGACAATGAAGGCTTAGAGCGTAAGCTCATTGCCTCAAGGGGCATAGTGAGTTTTTAATGAGGCAAGTACAAGTATAAAGCATGTTACCAAAGTTCCTGGCACATAAGTGCTCAGTAAATGTTTGTGACTCTTAACTCAGAGGCATGGAGTGACAGGAGATGAGTTAAAGGGGTAGGCAGAGGTCAAATCAAAGAGATTAGGATGTTGTTTATCAGATCATCTGCAATTCTTGCTGGCTTTGGATAATGATGTTTTGTTTTTAACAGAAAAAGAAATCTCTGCTCTGAGTTCTCAGTTGTTCCTTCCTAAACACTGCTGGGACTGTCCAATTGATGTACAGTACAGTAGTTTAAATATTGCCTCCATGGATTATTAGCTGTGTCACTTTTTAAAAATTACTTATGCTTCCTTTGCCTCACTTTCTTTGTCTCAAAACAGGGGTGAAGATTATACCTAACTCATTAGGTTGTTGTGAGGATTAAATAAAGTAAAAGCATGTAAAGTATTTATATCTTAAAAGACATTCATATCTATAAATTCACAGTAAATAGGAACAACGTGCCTACAATTGTTCTGATTTCATTTCCTAGATGAAGGATGTTTGTTAATAACACAAAAATGTAAATTAAAAAGTAAAAATGAAATACCATTAAAGTCCTACCAATGATAAAGGAAAAACAAAAGAAAATATGACCCAAAATCTAAGACAGCAGGTTCAAAGAAAAAGCAAGTTCAATCACACTTATTGCAACGGAGAATTGGATACTGTGTTCCACTGTAGACAGAGCCTAGAAAATGGGACTATGGTAGGGAGAACATTTGGCTTTTGAGTCTTAACAATACTGGAATTGAACTGAGGTCTTACTCCTGTCAGTTGTGATATTAGCAGTTTCTTAAACTTTATGAGCCTCTTTTAAATTGTTTTTAAAGAGCATAAGAATTTCTAAGCAACAGGGTCCTTCTGATGACTAAGTGCAATAGCTCATGAGAAATATGCTCTATACTACTTAGTAGAATTTGCATCAGAAGGCAGCAAAATCAGCTTCTCCTTCGAAACCGTTGTTGCTGCTCAGAGAGAGCAGCGGTAAGTAGCAAAATACCCAGGCCTCAACCAGTCCTACCAAATCCAATTTTGTTTCATGCCTGGATGCATGATAAAAGAAGGGGACTCAAGTTTATCCACCCCAATATGTCAACAGTACTTACCCCTAAAGGTTACCTAAACTTATAGGCTATGTGGATCTCTGGGAGTGTTCCTACCCAAAGGTTAGCTGTGAAGCCCAAGTTTGCTTAAGAGTTAAGAACTTGACAAAGAGGAACAGATTAGAGCAGACAGTCAAGGAGGCCTAACACCTTCCATAGGAAATACAAACCTGGGAGTCATCTGCAAAGGCTGAGAGATTAGCTTCAAGGAAAATAGCTATTCCAAGACACTGAGGAGAAATTAGAAACGACCAGCTGGTGTGAATCAAGAGAAATATGTTGCTAAAAGGTGGTGGAGCAGGCTGTTTACAGAGAACTAGACTTTCTAACAGCTTTCTCAGGCACAGTGATTTTTTTTGTTTTGTTTTATTTCATTATTTTCCTCCTGCCTTTCTTCTAAATCCACTGGAAGATTGTAGAATGAACGGCTGCAAAATGTGAAAAGAAACGTGGCTGAATCAAAGGATGCTTTGTGATTTCCCTTCATTTTAATAAGTAATAGGCAGAATGGATTTCAGCATCTTCATAATCACTGCCTGTCAAAGGATTCTCAACAATTTGAGTCCACTTTCCTACTTTGAAGCTTCTACCATCTACTGCCCACCCCCAGTATCCCACATATACACAGCACACAACACATACATAACATAGACACACACACACACACACACACAGGAAAACTGAATTATACTTGGACCCAAAGTCCTGCTCACAGTTTTACAATAGACAGGGATTCTCTAGAGGGGTATTTTTCAATCCTTTAGCCTAAGATACTTCAGAAAATTGTACTGCAGGACAAATCCAATGTCCTGAAAATGCCCTCATATAGTACCTATTCTTCCCTCTCCCATCCCTCAGAACCTCTGGTGGCCACTGCCTTTACTTCAATGATAAGAGTTCTTTCGTTGCTAGAATAATAATAAGTATATAGTAGAATAATAACAAGTCTACTTTAGTCCATTGTTTGTTCCCCAATCTTGAGGATTTGGGGATGGTGATGCCTACTCTGCTTCTAATTGAGAGGGGATTTAGATCCAATGGAGCACATGGATGGAGCTATCATGCTTGTGGTTGGAGACACTCTCTGTTGGGATGGGCATTGTCCATCATTATTTCTTTGTAAGTTGTCCTGGGTGAGTCCAATTAACTGGAAAGTAGGTGTTACAACTCTGCTGAAATGTAGGGCTCAACTGGCACATGGACAGACCAAAGATTAAGTCTCTGGGACATATATATATCAAGTATAGTGCTAATTATGGGTTCAAATAAAAGGGGGAGAGAGAGCTATGTGTAGAGAACTTAAAAATGAGTCTAACTCTGTTACACTGGAGAGCCTAAATTCCAAAGTAAGGCCCACTGACAGGGTGCCGAACTCCTGAGCTCTCTGCACTGCTTACAGTTTCAGGATATCTCCAGAGCCCTCAGGTGCATGACAGATACAGATTGGAAACTTTAAGTTGTCTGGAACTGTATTTCTATCAAGTACAAATTGTATTTACAAGAAGATGTGGAAACCACAAGAATTGAAGCATGTGTCCTCATGGTATCTAGCAGAGCTATAAAGAAAGCATTACGTTTTATACCTACGTTTACAGTATTCCTGGAGAGACAATTCAGGGAATTTGAAAAATAATAATAACTTGGGAGATAAGTATGTCAGAACTTGAGTTTGAGCTCCAAAACCTGATGTTTGTTCAAGTTTCTACTTTCTCCTTTGAGGTAGATAGGTATCATCATACTTTTTCAGGTGCTTAGGAAACTGAGGTTTGACAGGTGTAGCCCATCCCTGGTACACTGTAAGTGCTCAAAACACATTAGTTTTTTCCATCTTTTCTACTCTCACACATTAGCCCTCTTGACCCTGAAAGCAAGGTGCAATTTAGGGAGAATGCTGAATATTCTCAAGTAAGTAACTTCCCAAGGAAGCACAGCCTGTAATGCTATCTATACATGACAGATTTTTATAATGTTGCCTCTTAAATATTTGCTGAACTGAATGACAGCACTTCTCTTTTTCTCTTGGCTGGCACAGAATGCTCTTAGGTGAAAGATTCATAGAGGAGAAGAGAAATGATTGATCGTCCATTTGGAGTCAGACTTTATGGTGAACTAAGATTGGCCAAATCCAGTTATCTATTTCCTAAAACATGTTTGACTTTCTATTGTCTGGGCGAAAGATTCCAAAGTGACTGAAGCGGTGTGTTTCTACTAGTTTACCAAGTATTCTCTTACTGAGGGATGTGAAACAACTCTTTGTTTCTCTAAGGCCAAGAATTTCAAGACTGGTGAAAAGCAGTATTACCAGCGGTTTTAAAACAACACAAAACATTATTTATTTCCTACATATGAAAATTATTACATACATTATTTTAAAATTGAGTATAATTGACTTTAGGCTTGAGTATGATTATTATTACCATGATCATGAAAAAATAAGGCAAATGCTAATTTAACATAAACAGTTGGTTTTGTTTTTTAATATTAATATAAGTTTGATTAATTTTTTGTTAAATATTTCAAGGTACATGCTGATCATTCCCCAAGCACACATTTTTGTAACTGTACCATTCAGGGTTAGATTCAGCTGCTGCTTTTCAGTCCTAAAGATTCAGCAAACACATACTGAGTTCCTGCCATTTGCCAAAGAAGTTATACACCAGAGTGATGAAGGATACATGTCCCCTTGAAGCAGGCTAGTTTAAGGAATGAGAAGATGAATCTGGGACCTGGCAGAAAACCATGGCTGTGACACATGGCCATGGAATTCCACCTAGAACCCCACTGCCCCAGGGAAAAACCCCACCAGAAAGCTGCTGGAAGAATCCTACGAGAATCCTCCATTTAGAACGAGATTTCATCCGGATCAAGGAAAAGCCCTGGATATTCTCAAGGGGCCTTATCATTGGCACCCCTCTCCAACTCCAGGAATTGACAAGTGGGGTAATCAATTAAAACAGCAAAGAACTGGGACCTCTCCCCCAAACATTAGCAAGGGGGAGGAATAATTATTGGTTTAAAAAGCAAGCTCATAGACTAAATCCTCCCTTTCCTCAACTATGTGTGGACCAGTCCACAAGTATACCTGGGAACCCAAAATCTGTTATTTTCTCCCATTTCTACGCTCTTCTCTCACTTCCTTAATTAACTACTGGCCTAATTAAATTGGCATGTTCTTAAATTCTTTTATGTAACATTGCCAAGAACCTAGAGGAAATGCAGCAACACTCTGACTTCAAGAAGTCCTCATTCTAGATTGAATTGTCTACTCCTGGAACATATGAGTTAATGGGAAGTTAAAAATGGAATAGAATTCAAGTTTTAGGTAGTATAAAATTGAGGGACAGTAATACATTTTTTCTCTAAAGGACATAACAGATTCCTTTCTAGACTTAAGATATAGATGTGTTTTTTTTCTCGTTTTACATGTTTCAATTCATTCTTAACAAATCTTCATTCATTAATCCAGAGTAGTCTCAGCCATGTCTATTATTAAAATAAATGTCAAATAGTAATAAAAGTATATTTAAATTTGAACATGGAATGGATGTTGGCCAACTTACAAGGCTCTTGAGCTCTGCTCTTATAGGATGATGAAAAACTTGGCTGGTCTCTGTCCCCAGTTCCTGGGGAAAGAATCTCTGAATCTTTGGAATTTCCTGTGATATGAGTGGCTTTTGTTATTTATCCTGGACCCAGGCTCACCCTGATAATACATATGCTAATGAGACAACAGGGCAGGTCCAGTCACAACTGCATGCGTTTGAGTGAGGGCAGGCCAGGCCAGAAAGACCAACCAGGTGACTTAGAACGTGGGGCTTTGAGGCATTTCATAGAGTTGAGAGCGGGGTGCAGGGGGGGGTGCAGCTTAAGTTCCATCACGTGGACATTGATTCTATAAATCATGCCTATGAAATGAGATCCCATATAAAATCAGGACCTTCAAAGCCTAGATGAGCTTCTAGGATTAGGATACATCTCTATGACAGGAGAGTGACCTGTTCTCAGGGTGAAGCCTCCTGACTCCAAGTGAAGAGGACCGGAAGTTTGCATTTGAGACCCTCGCCCACGTAACCATATGAATCTCTTCTTTCTGTTTCTTCTTATCTGTATCCTTTCACTATAATTAAACTATACTCATAAGACTAGCACTTTCAGTGAGTTCTGAGAATTCTTCCACCTACTGAAACCAAGATGTGGTGGAAACCCCCAAATCTGTAGCCAGTGGGTCAGAAATGCTGGCAATCTGGGCCACCCAGAAGTTGTGACTGATTCCTGCAAGGCATCTCATAAAGGAATAGCCCTTGTGGAGTCTGGCCTAAATCCAGGTGGAATCAGAATTAAATTGAATTGAGTTCCAAAGTATTTGTAGTTGGTATCAGATGCTGTTGTGGGTGTGTTAGAAATTTTTGATAACCTTAAGAGCTCCAAATAGTAGATGCAATGCGGAACTCAAAATAGAAGGACAGGTTTAGCCAAGAAAAGCAGGAGCATTAATCCTTGAAAGTCTTAGACTCTGAACAAAAGATTGCCACTTTTCAATGGATTCTTAGACTTTACACCAAAAGCATGGTCAACGAAGAAAATTAACTTTGATATAGTCCAATAAATTGGACTATATCAAAATAAAAAACGTGCATCAAAGGATATTATCAAGAAAGTGAAAAGACAACCTACAGAATGGAAGAAAAGATTTCAAAACCATGTATCTGGTAAGGGTTTGACATCCTGAATACAGAGCAAATTCTTACAACTTAACATAAAGACAAACAAACCAACTAAAAAATGTGCGAAAGACTTGAATAGACATTTCTCAATGAAGATATTTAAATTCCAGTAAGCACATGAAAAGGTGCTCAACGCAGGGTGTGATGGGCTGAATGAAGTGCTGGCCTTCCTCTGGCCACATTGGAACAAGAGGGATGTAAGTAGTTTCCCTGTTAAGAGGGATGAATTGGTGCAGTGGATAAGGGCAAGGTTGACGGAGATAGTTTTCAGGAAGCGTAAGGAAAGTATTCCCTGGCTCTCAGCCACCTGTGCACTCGCCTGCCATTTGCCAACACCCATCGTGTCTTAAAGGCTGCAAACAACTCCAGAGCAGAGCCTGGGGCCCCGTGCAGGAAGGAAGCTCCACCCAGTGCAGGCTGTTTGTTCTCATTCAATGCAGAACTACAGATGTAATTGCTGAAAACCAAACTGTTAAAATGAGGTCGTTTTCTGAGAGTAAAATATGGAAGTTAAAAGATAGATATGGGCAGAAGCCAGGGAATGGTCATAGGTTGATTGGTGCTTCTGTTCGATGAAGGGGAACTAGAGACTCAGATGGTTAGGGCCGAGTGGGTGGTGTAGTCTGGGATAGTTAACTACTGACCCTCTATTACAATGCATTTTTGCCTACAAGCGACAGGATAGAGTTGTAGACAAACCCATGCCCCTTTTGGTCTGGGTTGCTGTGAGTATGAGAGTGGTTTCCCCAACTGTGGGAGACTTACTAAAAAGTAAAACCCCATGGAAAACTGTTCACGAGGCTATAATCTCCTTGAAGGTAAACGCCATTGAGGATTGACTATACAACCCTGTGTGGATGAGACTAGACAAGACAGCATTAGAGGCGTCCATGAAACACTGGGGAGACCTCCGTGTCCCTTTTTTTGTCTCCTTTTGTTTTTAAGGTGGAAATGTTCCACCTTAACATCTGCTCTGGGGTGGAATTAGCAGGGAGGTATCTGCCATCTTCACTGAGGCAGGTCCAAGGATGGGAGCAGAGCAAGGAGAAGCCACCCCACCCAGAGGTCTACAGGGGAATTAAAAAAACTTCTAAGGAAAGACAAAGGAGGGGGCAGGGCTCACCCTTGAGGCAAAGTGTCTTTGGTTACTTAAGCAAAGGATAAATAAAAACATACATTGCTGAGATTCCAACCTAAGAACTCAGCCCAAGCTATCATGAGGAAGGAGATCCCTCTAAGTTAAGAGTTAAAGACCCTAGTATGAGCCAGAAAGGAATGGGAGGAAGAGGGCCCACAGGAAAGCCCCAACCAAGACAATTAGAAAGAGAATGCCACTTATGAGCCAGAGTCATCAGATAAGGAGGAGGATCTCCCCTCATCTGTACCCCAGTAGATCTTATTCCCTTTAAGAAGAATGATTAAGGTTGGAGCCAAGGTCTTGGGGTCCCCGCCAGGGCTCAGCGACTCTATGCTCCCAATCACGTGGAGGGGGAAAAGGAGGGAGGATCCAGACCTTCCTTTGGTTCTTAGATACAGGTGCCCAAGTGACAGTAGTTCTAAGACCCAGCAAGGGAAAGGGCAAACTAGTGGCACTGGGGGGCTTTGAGGCAGAGGGGGTGACTCATGGTAGGAAAGTATGCATGTTCTTGTGTTTGGCCTAGTTTAGGCACCAGTGGGCGTGGTTCCACCACTGAGTGCATTATATGTATTGACATTTTGGCTGCTTGTGGCCTGGAACACCACCGTAGCTGGAGGGCCACCATCACCTGAAGGGGTATTGCCCCTTCCTTACCAGAAATTGGAACCATAACCATGGGGCTTGTCAACTCCTGCTGCCATCAGAACTGCCAGAGCCCCCTGAGTTGTTCAATAAAGCAATACTGCCTCCCGAGCTGGGAAAAGGGCACTACTTTGTTGGTTCAGGACTTGTTGCAGCCAGGTGTGTTGAGAACCACCCTGTCATAGTTTAACAGCCTAGTCTAGCCAGTAATGAAGGCCTCAGGAGTCCTGGAGGCTAACAATAGTTTACAACAGATTAAATGCTGACGTACTAGCTGCTGCAGTCAGTGGCAGCCCTCACAGGAGACGGGTCTGATGTTCCAGTTATGCACCATATGTGACTCTAAGACCAGAACCACCTATTCTTACATGGATTCTCACTAATCCTACTAACAAAGCAGGACAGGCTCAGCAAAGCTACATCACTAAATGAAAATGACTGAGCTGACCACGGCCTCAAGAAGTCAGCCAACTACAGGAACAAATAGTTGCTTTGTAGGAGGAGGCTGAATGGTCCAAATGGACTGGTCCTGGTTCAAAGGTGTTCCAGCTGATGGAATAGCTTGGTTCTCAGATGGATCTGCAAAACTCAAGTCTGATGGCTACTGTGGCCATCACCTACTTAGTCACCTACTCATTGAGACTGGATGAGAGTCTTCTGCCTAATGGGCTAAACTCCTTGCAGTGGTGATGGCTGTTCAGTCCATTTCAACCACAACTTCCTGCTATATATTTACAGACTCATGATATATCTAGCAATGGCAAATCAATGATTACACTATTAGAAGCCTCCCTGTATGGGGATAGGAGCTGTGGCAACTGCTTGCAAGCTGGGAAGGAGATTTATTCATCATCCATGTTAAGGGCCATTTGAAGTAGAACATGAATGGAATTCCCACACTGACCAAGCATGTGTCCAACAGGTTGCCATGATTGCCCACTGGACCCAGCACTGAATAGGACATGGAAGCCCACTTCAGATATAAGACTGGAACAAATTGTGAGGACTCACCCTGGAGGAAGTGGAAGCCAAAGATGCAGCATAGTTGTGTGACTCCTGATAATGAGTCCAGGCCATGCAAAGTGATTAGCGGGGCCACATCAGCCAGGGCTTAGGCCCCATGCAAGTGTGGCCGCTCAACACATAGGACTGGTGCCACAGTCATGGGTTCTAGTGGTATCTCACTGCTGTAGACACATGCTCCAGATATGGAACAGCAATTCCTTTGTGTCATGTGGATGCCGGAACCATCATTGCCTCTTTGGAGAACCACTTGTGCCATGTGTTAAGATACCCAACTGAAGTACAAAAAGACCAAGATACCTCATTTATAATACAAGCAACTCAGAAATGGATAGGAAGCAGATAGGACATGCTTCCTATCACTCTCAAACAAACGAGGTAATAGAATGTTGGAACAGAAGACTCAAATTCCACAAATGTCATCAGGAAGAATAACTTACTGGGTGGTACCCATGTCTAACCAAAGCCATTTGGACAATAAACACTGCTGTATATGTGGGAAATACTGAGCTCGGAGCGGTGGAGGACCAGGCAGTCTCCTGATTATGCCACAACTGAGGAATTCCAATATCAGTATACCCAACTGCTCTTTTTCTTTTTCCCTGTGGAGCGCACTCCCTGGGGGTGATTTGTGGTCCGGGCTCAGTACTAGTATTGCAAGGGTCTCCCAATTCCTACCTGGAGGTAATGCAACCATCAGGTGCCTTCCTTTCGTGGGACTCCACATGAACAAGGGAATGGGTGACAGAACACTGAAGCTCTAGGGTCCCTCTGGTTACACCTGGGACTTCCAACCCTTCATTACAGGTGAGCAACATTATAGGCTATGTCAAATTTGTTCAGGATGAGGCTTCCCTTCCTGGACTGGATGATTGGGACCAAAAAATCTGGGTTAAACAACAGGGGCAATGATTCCCTGCAGAAGTTTTGGTCTCCTGTCTTTGACAGACAGCCTGGGTAGCCAGTCTTGGGAAATCCTTATTTTACCTCAAGTTGCTGGGCAAGAATATCTTTGCCCCCAGGAGTCAAGGAAATAGGAGCTTAGCGATGTTGTTTCTTTCTTTCCCCAGGCTATCTCATGTTGAAGGACAACCTTGTCATCCAGGGGCCCCACTGATACAGGCTTTTGCTAGAGTTACCAACTAGACCAACCACTGGCTCTGTCAGCATTTCAATTGAGATGACAGGCCATTTCTCTACAACATTCCAGCCAATCTATCAACTTGATGGATCAAAGTGGCCTACTGGATGTAATACTTAGTGTCGCATGAAAACCACACTATAGACAAGTATGGTTGACTTCACTGGATGTGGGAGACATCTTTCAAAGCCCAAGAGCTCGCCGTAGGGACTGCCACAACATTCGGAGAAGTTCCAGGGTATCCAGTCATTAAGTGCCCAATTTTGATAATCAGCATGATGAGATAACCACATGTAATCAATAATTAACAAACAGCCAGGCTTGATGACATCAAATTGGGGGGCTATCTAAGATGATATTTGGATGGAGCTGGTACTATAAAGAATAAGATAATTAAAGGGAAGACATTAGGATGTGTATATAAGGGTTAATTTCAGCCTGCCTACAAGAATTAGCTTCTTAGCATTTCTAAGTATTAAAAAAAGAGCAAGCAAACATGAAGTTAGAAGAAATCCCCAAAAGGAATTTAAATCAGAGCCAAAACCTCACATCTAGCACAGTGCCTGTCCCATAGTAGACACACCATTCATTATTCACCAAATATTTATCAATATGCAACTAGAATATAACTGGGACTCGAAGTGGCACAGAACCTGCTCAGAATTGATTAAAAAAATCAGCAGTCAAGCAATAGATATTAAAGGCTTACTTTTAATCCCACTGAAAAATATGCTAAACACTAGAGTGTATCATAATTGTTCAGTACAATATCTTTTTTAAACATCCTTTTTTCCCCCATATTTTTCTCAATATTTCTAACCAACAAGTAAACTCTTCCTCTCAAATTACCATCTACCCCAATATCAATGGGGCAGGTAAGTACACTCCTCCCACAGAGAGGAAGTGGGGAAGGGAGCGAATATTTTTACAAGTGATTTAATGTACATTTTGGAAACATTACGTACATGCCTCTCTCACATGCCTAAGTTGGAGACACACAGTGCATGACCGCATGTTAAAGGTTCTGCGTAAACCTGCGGTAAAGAAACAGGTTAAAATATAATTAACTTATGGGTTCCGAGGTCAACATTGGGGAACTCCCTTTCACATGACATCTATTAAGGCCACACAGACCGTACTTGGATAAATGTTATAGTAAAGATGTCTTGAGCTCATTGAACCACAGCCTCACGTTGGTATTTCTTCCTCTTTGGCTTTTTGCAGCATGTATAGCTGAATAATCCTGAAATCAAGACAGCCAAGGGCCTGTAAATGAGCTTGTACAACAAAATTATTGATAAAGCACTTTCTGTCTGTAAAGGATGAGTGCAGCACACTCCCGGGTAAGTGATACAAGTTGTAACAGAGGAGGCAAGGTCTTTGATCCCAAATAGATTTTTTTTTTCCCTGTCTGACTTCTCTGTTGAGAGAAGGTACTAGAGATAAGACAGGGAATAGGATATTTTTAGCTGAGAAGCAGCTCTTCATAAGATAGACACCTTTAAGGAAATATTGCTGGAAGCTACTGGATTTTACCCATTTAGCAAATATGCATAGGAGTACAACATGTTTGTTGAGTGAATCAATGTTGAGAATATTAAATGACGTGAAACACAGGGTACCACTGGACTATAACTGGGCGACTACCTCTCTTTAGTTTCTGATTCATTTGGGCTTAATGCCAAAAAATGACATTATGAAGAAATATAGCTCAGGATGTGAAAATATTTGCCTTAACTTTCTTTTAAAAAGTTTGAAAAACAAATTGCTATTTCATTTCCAATTTACCTCCCTAATACCAGTTCAGTTCATTTATTATTCTTTATATCTTTCAGCTCCTAACCACTCCTCATTCCAGTAGTTGGGCAATAATAGTAATAGTAATAGTAACAACAACAGCAGCAGGTGTATTTTAATTTAAAAGTGCTTAGTTTGTACAAGACATTATGCTGAACACTTCACATACACTTTACTTAATTCTTTCAATACATTTATGAGAGAACCCATTATTATATTTTCATATTTGAAAAATATGAAGCTCAAAGAAGTTAAGCAAATATCCCTAGACTACTCAACTAATATGGCAAAACTGGGATTCAAAATTAAAAAGTCCTGCTTACCTTTTACACTAAGTCTCAAGCTTTGCACCTGAAAAAGCTTCTGATCCACCATTACCCATTCCTTAACTGCAGCACCTTCATAGGATATTAACAAATCCTATCATGCCTATCTCTTCCCTTTTCTCTTACTCCTTTAAAGGGATATGACTGCAATTAGCCAAAGCAAGAGCGCATTGCAGACCACCCTCACTCACTAAGAGAAAATACATTTCCAATTTAATAATGGAAGTTGATAAGCAAATGGTATTAGCTTCGCAGGAATTTGCCGACTTTGCTGGAATTCATTCATTGTATCAGCTAGTAGATACCTTTGATGTAGAAAGAGATAGAATAAGCCCCAAATCAGTTACTGAATATTATTAGACAACCTGAAGGGAGTGATCATGTCTTATTATTCATCTGTGTAGTACCAAAGCAGATTTCCTTAGAGTTGATTTTCAATAATTATCTATGGAAATAAAATGCCTTTTTTGAGAAAATAATTGCCCTGATTATTAAATATGAGTTAAAATAATAAACTAAATAAACTATAATGATTTTGAATATAAAAGCTCCACAAAGCAGAGCAGTGCTTCCATACTTCTGTTCTTCCTCTCTTCCTACTTGATTTTTTTCTGTACCAGAATACTATGGACTTTATTTGCTGCTCTTCATGTAACTATATTAAAAAATAAATTTATCATACTGTTATAAATGGAGAAAATAACATCATGTTATGAAGTGATGTTAATATTAAAAATACAGTGAGAAGAAAAAAAAAAGTCATAAATACAAGCTCTTGTCTCCCACAATCTCACAGCATGAGAACAGTTGTCTCTTTCTTAAAAAAAAAAAAAAATATATATATATATATATGAGTATCACGTGTAAGGACATGACAATATCATAAAGATGGAGAGCCAAACAAAAGAACTACCACTGAGAAATTCAATTTTCTTTAAAGTTATGCTCAACTCATGTACACATTTGGAATGCATGCTTCCCAAATATGGATACCAGTAGGTGGAGTCTGTTCTGTTAGGCTGAAATCTTTTCATGGCAGGGCATCACACATCTCAGTATTTCTAAGTTCCTTGTCCACCTCTCATCTGTCCACTATGGGCAAAGGGTGTGGTGTTTATCCCTCTTGGTTACACAGTCCTCACGCTCTCCCTCACTCAGGATTTCACTGTCAAATCAGTTCCTCAAGTTTCAGTATCAAGAATGATGCTCTCTAGAGGGGCAAGGACTGGGCCTTACACATTTTTGTATCCCTACCACTAGGACTAAGCTTAAGTCATAATAAACACTCAAAACAGGTTTTCAGAATCAAAATACTTTTGCAAATAAGTTGCAGGTCAATTAATTATTTGTTCATTGTAAAACTTGAGTCTCAATCCTTACCTGCATGGAAAGTGAAAAATCTAAGCAATAATGTACACATCTATAAATATTATTCTGCTTAGAAGTAATAATATTAAAAACTAACATATAATGAGCTGCCCTATCTCATTGTATTCTTAAAAATAACCTCCTAAAGCAGTTACCATCTCTGTTTCACAGACAGGGAAGCTAACAATTAGGAAATGACTTGAACAAGGCCACACAACTAGCAAATACATGAAATGGAGTCATACCCAACAAAGACCATGATATCACTCACTGAAGAATATGGACATTCATTTAAACAAATGGATTCCTGTATTTCATTCATATCTCCTCATACCTCATAGACATAGCTTATATCTGCTCTCCTATTGTCTCTTTTTTTTCTTGACTGGCAACTTACAAGAAATGTTTCACCATAATGTGATTGAACAGTGATTACAGAGAACTGTGGATAACTTTGAACAGTGAAATCCTAAAAGGAAGATACACACACACTCACAAATAGGAAATCAACCATCTCTATTACAGTGTCTTGTGTCCTGTAAAGTCTTTTGGCAAATGCTTAAATACTAGAAGCATCTCTTGACCAGTAAATGTCCAAACCTAGACAGTCCTGCTATCACAGTTACCATGAAAAGAAGTAAAATAGCATGTAGACAAAAAGCTATCCCACACTTCATCCAGTCGGTAGAATTGTGCCTATCTGTACTGAAAATGTTTGAACATCTTTATTTACACTAAGACCAGTATGCTTAAGAATAATTGTACCTGATCACTTAAATTTATTCTTGTTCGAATAAAAAGGAGAAAAGAATGTAGTTAGTTTTCTCTAATATAAATTTCCATTTTTCATTTAATAATTAGACTAACAGTAGCAACCCTGTAAACTGGTTACCTCCCAAAAAACTACATATCTGTGCACACACACTCACATACACATACACATCCTTTAATTATAAATATTTACTGAGATTTTAAAACAATAGATCCATTCCGTCCCATTTCTTGAAAGTGTTCATTGTATAATAGGATTGTTGTTTGCTTTGTTTTAAAACAGACAAGATAGTCTATGAAAAAGCAGAAGCCTCATACAGCAAAATCTTAAGGTAAACTTAAAGGAAATGTCTGCAATTGACTCAAATAATTACTAGACTCCAATAAAATTTATCTTGGAAAAAGGAAGCAGAGGAGGCAAACCTATATTGTGTTTTATTATATTCTTTAATGTTACCTCATTCCAAATAGTAGATCCAAGGTAATGCAAATTCTATTTTATGAGGCCAAATTAAGTCTAGTTTGCATAAGCACAAAGCAGTATCTATTTTTACAGTAAAAATACCAAGTCCCTGAACAGTATTTTTATGATGGTGCTTAACAAGTTTGTATTCCTTGGCAAGAAGAAGTTATTTTACTTTTCAAACAGAAAATAGACAAAAAATAATAAGCAGCTAAGTAAAATGCTCAATTATTTGCAGCTCATTCCAATTTCAATAGTGTCTCTATTGGCATTGATTTTCTTCAACCTGCACCCACAGAGATGAACTTGAAGTACTTCAGGTGGGAGGTCCACCCTGGGGAGCATCTGGAGGGACCTTAAAGCTGAATATGATATGATTACCTTCCTGGTCTCTCCAACCCAGTTTCATCTTCCTTGTGGTCAAAACAGCCCATGTTCCTAGGCCAGTCCTCATGCCAATAAGTGTGAAGTAGTCAATGCATGTGTTTAATACAATGTGGTTGCTCCATGGAGAACATTAGGTGCACCTGGGTAATTTAGTATTTCTAAGTGATTTTCAGAGTAGATTAGGTGTTAATGTAATATTGCTTTGTAAATCATTTCAGCAGAAGCAAGTTAGTGAAAGTGGTTATATATTCAAAATTAGGTTTTGGCCAATTGATTCTTAATTACACAATCAGAGACTCAAGAGATCAAAGTTAACAGCCCTTTATCCTCCACACACACACACACACACACACACACCTTGAAAGGCTCTAACCACTCTCAGAATCAAAGCATATCTTGGCACTATTTGTCTAAGAATAAAGTGTCAAATGTCTAAGCAAGACCACATATCTGATTGTTCCTTCAAGAAAGCCAGAAAGAATGTCGATTTAAGAGCCACAAGCAGCAGCAGCTAAGTATACTTTAAAAGGAACACACTGGAAACCCTCCCCATCTGTCAGGCTCACCATTTCTGTGAAAAAGAACACCAATTAATATTACTTCGAGACTCCAAACTGTTTAAGTAGCCCTTCAGCTCAGGGACAAATGTGGAGTGTAGAGGATTTAGGGATAGAAATCAGAGGACAGACTTAAATATATATGAAGCACTATATACAAGTATATGAACACAAACACACAAAAACATCCACAACATACTCACACCACATTCATTCACTCACTTACTTCCAGCCACACAGGCTCTCTAAACCCGGCAAAGACTTTGGTCTTGCTATATTGTCCATTCATGAAACACCCTCCCTATGAATCTTCATACAGCTGATTTCTCATCTACAGATTTTAGCTGGAGTGTCAGCTCACCTCCACCGACCATCATATTGAAAGGTATCTCTCCCTTGAATGGAAATTCCTCTCTATCATATTTTTTTCTTTGCTTTTATATTCCCAGAATCTAGCACAGTGTCTGGCTTAGAGTAGTCACTCAATACAATTTTCTGTTAATATTAGGTGATGTTAGATGGTTCATTCTATTTGAGAAATTGATATTAAAATACATATTAGAATCAGAATTATGCATAGACTACATTATAGGTTGTTCTAGGCACTGAGTATAGTATGCAGAAATAAAAGTTTCTGCCTTCAAGAAGTCCATATCTAGTCTGGGAGATGGGTAAGAAAACTGAGTAAACCATATGGATGATGAGAGAAGGAAAGCAGAGAGTACTAAGGAAAAGGTAAGCCAAACCAGCAGGGAAAATTTTTGGGTCTGGTGATATGTCAGGTGCACTCTCAGAGAATGAACTGAAAAAAGAGTGCTTGGAAGTGCTCTCCAGTCAAAAGAAAAGCAGCATGTATGCGGGCCCGAAATTCTGAGAGTCCTTTGATCCCAAAAATTGAACTTATTTATATAAGTGTGGTGATATGTGGAAAAACAGGCAAACAGCAGAACTATATCAGTATAATAAAGCAATATTGTCACATTCATCACTAAAAGCAATACACTAAAATTCTACCATCATGTGTGATTTAGGTCAAGCCTTGTCAATTTGTCAAAGCTTTTTCCTACCATTGCTTTTTACCTACCATTCCCTAGAAATGCAACAGCACATGGAGATTAAGAGCGTGGGCTCTGGAATCAAAATACTTGGGTATGGATCTGGGTTTCCCACTTAATCTCTCTAAGGCCACCAGGTCGAGAGTAACAGGTTCAACTCACAGTTCCCTCATCTGTGTTAGGTACTAATGAGCTTTACCATAACTTTATGAAATAAGAAAATGCATGTGAAAGAACTTACACAGTGAATGTCATAATACGCAGTAATAACAATTGTCACTCTCCTGGAAACCTTCATCACTATATGCACATCCGAGTTTATCAATTAAGAGTAGTATTTCAGAGGCCATTTGGTTCTCCACTGGAGAGTATGGCACAGAAAGTTCTCCCTGATCTGACCATCTATTTCTTTTCAGCTCTATCTCCAGTCAATATAACCCCCAGGCCATCACCTGATCACAGCCCTAAGGACAACTTAACTTTTCCAGGCACAGAGAACTCCTTTACAGCTTTTCACCTCCACCCACACTATTTGTTCACACTGCCGAAATTCCTTTCTCTCACATGGTCGACACCTGATTTTTCTTTAAAATTCAACTTTCTAAACGTGTTCTCCAAATCCTTCTTGGACCTCCTGTACCTCCCACCTCCATCTAACTTAAGGGAGATGTCTATGAGCATCTCCCACATAGGAAAGACCAGGTCCTACTGTAAATACTAGTTCATAAGTCCACATGCCTGCCTGCTGCTACATCATTTGCGGTGCTTAGTGCAAAATGAACATATGGGAGAAAAGGCAGTGAAAAGGTATCATTGAAGGTACTAAAATATGAAGTGTTTTTCTCTCGTCTATGCATCTTTCTGCTTACATGTATGCTCTATTGTCTCATCAGACTTCACTTACACAACCCAAATTCAAAGACAAAATTATTAAGAATTTCAATGGCAGTGACAGCAGAGCACTATTCCACGCACAGGGCCCTTCCTGAGTACAGGAACTTCTGCGAACACACATATTACACACCCAAGAATCCTGTTCACATCTTAGCTCTTGGGGGACTTAATGGATTGAATAATGTCTTAGTTTCCCAGCTGCTATGGCAAATACCACACAATGGGTTGGCTTAGGCAATAGGAATTTATTGGTTCATGGTTTCAGAGACTGGCAGGCTTGCTTCCTCCCAGGGTCAGTAGAGTTATAGTTGGGCAACAGTCCTTGGGTTTCTTGGCATTCCCATCACCTAGCAATGTCCTCTGCTTTCTCTTCTAGGTTCCTTTTAGCTATGGCTTCTGGGTCCTCCCTGTGACTTTTTCTATACAGGGCTTCCAGTAATAGCAGTAAGACCTATCCTGATTCAATTGACCACACCTTAACTAAAAATAGCATTTTCAAAAGGTCCTATTTACAATGGGCTGACACCCAACAGGAGTGGGATTAAGATTAAGAACATATTTTTAAGGGGGGGGATATATAATTCAACCTACTACAAATCATGGCCCCCAATAGGACATGTTCAAGTCCTAAGCCCCAGTCTTGTGAATGTGAACTTATTTGTAAACAGGATCATTGAACATGTTATTAATTAAGATGGGGCCAAACTGAATTAAAGTGGGCCTTTATCCCAATATGAATGGTGTCCTTATAAGCAGAGGAAATTTGGACACAATCAGGAGATGGACAGTCATTAGATGGAAGCAGAGATTGCATTAGGGGTTGCCAGGAAAACATGACCAGAATGCTACAGACTTCAGAGAAAGCAGGGCCTTGCTGATGCCTCAATTTTGGACTTCCAGCCTTGAAGAACATGAAACAATAAATTCCTATTTAAGCCAACCAGTCTGTGGTACTTTGTTACAGCAGCTCTAGCAAAATAAGACAGGGCATAAGGACCATGGCACCTATTTTTATTTATTTATTTTTTTCTTTGGCACAGAGCCTGTCACATCATAGACACTCAATAAATGTTTGTTGAACATTACTCTGAATAGTGCAGCATGGCATATTGGACCCTGTGGAAGTTTGAGAATATTTATGAATTTCAAAAAGAGAGATTATGTTTGAAAACTGGTCTGTTCCTCTGGGTGTGATACCCATTGATTGTGTGATATTCAGCAGATG
>JAQZBX010013408.1:0-39933 GCA_029593785.1 Cabassous unicinctus | reverse complement strand
AAGACACTATGTGATCATCAATTCAACTTTATATTCACTTGAGTAGCGACTCTCCAACTATCAGAGATAAAGAAGCAGAAACCTGAGCTTAATTGGACATTGAGAAATATCCCAGATATCCCAGACCTGGAAGGCACACCGAGGCTCTCCAGCACCCTCATTTTAGAGATGAGAGGCGGAGGTCCAGAAGTTAGGTAATAATAGAACTTGCAAGAGGATCCAGATTTTCAGAATTCTCAAGTCACAAAACCTGAACCTGAATTAAAAACCTGGGAGGAAGGAAATGATAAGAGAAACAGAAAGAGTAATAGTACAACAACCAAGACACATTGCCCAGGTACTCTGCACCAAGAACAATGCTCCTTCTCTCTTCTAATCTTCACAAGGTATTATTATTATACCAATCTTACAATTGAGAAAACCCAGCTCATATGGGTTAAATTAATTGCCAGAACTCCAAACAAGTCTCTAGAACTCCAGGGGCAAGTATCTGGCTCAGCTATAAAAGAGGTACCAGCCTGGGTCCTTTCTTTGGATTCATAAATATGTAAAAGAGTCATGACAGTTGAAATAACTCTAGTCCCACACAGTTTAGAATGAGTCCATACATTTAAAAATGCAATCACGTAAGATTATATGGCATTAGTTGACAAGGCAAGTAAAATTTGCTGAATATTTTTAAATTTTTAAAATTCATTTTTCTTTCTACATGAGATCAAATAATTGGTTAAGCTTATTTTTGTAAGTAAAATTATAAGTTTCTCTCAAAATATAGATATAGCCTATTTTCTCACAATATGGCCCAAGCCTCTGCCTATATACAATGGAATGAATGGAATGTTCCTACAATCCCAATGGTGTCCAAGGGTCTTTGGCTGCTTACAGTCTGTCAGTTTTCAGGATGATTTTCTGGCCTCAATGGTTTCTCAGTCTACCACAATATCAGTTCATTTCCTCTCTTGGCCTCTTTTTTTCTCCACCATTTTGGGAAGACCTAAGTCTGCTGGGTACAGCCGACTTGCATTGAATATTTGGGATAACGGGGATGATGAAAACATAGTACAGAACAAATGACATCTCACAAGTATTTGCTCACACTTTCCTCATGGCATAGGGAATCTTTTATTCCTCCAGGTACCAATAGATGCCCAGTCACTCCATCTTTCTCTGCCCACCAACAATCTTCTCTTTTTTCCATTCTTCTCTTCCCCAGGTTTTTGAGCTTCCAAATTCTTGTCTCTTATTATCCACTAAGAAATGATTCAAAATTCCATTTACTGTTTTGTCCAGGGTTATCGTTTGCAAGTAGCAGAACCCCCAACACAAACAGACCTAAGTAAAAAAGGGACTAGCTTTTCTCATGTACAAGAGATGTCAAGGGTCAGAGTTGGTTTCCAACAGAAGTGAATACAGAGGCTCCAGCAGTGATCAGGATCAGGTCTTTTTCTTCGTGTCTGGATTCTGGTTCCTCTGTGTGGGCGCTATTTTTGGGTTCCATGTAGTGGACGGTAGCTTTAGGTTCAAGTACAGTGGGAAAGGGAATTGGATGTGGCTCAAGCAATTGGGCTTCTACCTACCACATGGGAGGTCCTGGGTTTGGTTCCCCATGCCTCGTGGAGAAGGCAAGCTGGTGCAGTGGGCAGGCATGGTGAGCTGATGCAACAAGATGATGCAAAAAAAGAGATACAAAGAGGAAAGACAATGAGAGACACAGCAAACATGGAAGCTGATTGAACGCCTCTCTTCTACATGGGAGGTCCCAGGTTCCGTTCCCAGTGCCTCCTAAAGAGAAGATGAGAAGACACAGAGAGCACACAGCAAATGGACACAGAGAGCAGACAGAGAACACAAACAATGAGGGGGTGGGAGGGCTAAATAAGTAAAATAAATCTTAAAAAAAAAAAGTATAGTGGGAAAGAGAGAGTGCCTTTTGCAATAACTCCATAAGAGTTCTGAGGTTAATTCTTACTGAACTGACTTAGATCAGATGTTCAACTCAGTCATTCGCAGTGGCCATGGCTTATACTGGACTCACTGCTTCAGATGTGGGGAGGCACTGGAAAGTTCACAGGAATGAAGAATTAAGGGGGGTGGCCTCAAATAAAATTTGGGGATATTGTCAGAAGGAGAGAAGTTTACTAATAAGGCAAATAGCACTAGACTACTACACACTTTCTATCTAAATTCCGCATACTATAGCAGCCCCTCAGAGCTAATTTTAATAATCAGTATGTCTGATGAGATACACTTCCCCAAACAAAAGAGAGGTTCCCTCTTTAATAAGAGTATATCTGCATAACTTCTAGCCCAACCAGTTCAAACTTTACCTAGCTCTCAAAAAATAATTTCTTTCTTCCCATTATATTTAGAAACTTTATAAAATAATAGACATGGACTTATTTCTATGATTCTTTAATGTTCAAGTACATGGACAACCTGAATGAAATCAGGCCAAACATTGCCTCATGGAAGATCTGTTTTAATAGGTTGATAAAGTGATTTGCAATTTAAGCACAACTTCTTTGCAAAGAAAGAATAGGCTGGAACAGGCCATTGGCACCACTGAGCATGCCCCCAAATTAATATTCAAACCTGTTTGAAAAAAAGTTCTTGTTTTATACTATGAATTAAAAATGGGATATTTACCAGCAAAATGGATGACTGTGTTTATTGTAGGTTGATTTTTTTAGGTTTTATATACTATAAATAGTGATTATATATGTACAGCTTATATATTGACAGACTTTACTGTTATTTTCCTTATGTCTATGGTGAAAACATTTGTGGTACAGTACATAAAAAAGGCATTGAGTAATTAAATGTTAAAATGCATATAAAGTACATCAAACTTTTCTAGCCTCTCTATAAGCTTGTATCAATTCTTGCTACTGTCATTAATAAAATGATGATGACGTAGTTTGATGATAGATATATGAGATAGAACCACTAGAGATTAGTAACAATCTAAAAATCAGACATTGAATGAAAGACCCAATGGGAAAATGAGAGGGTCCATCACATTTTTGCTGGCGTATAATTTACCAACCTAGCATACACACACACACACACACACACACACACACACACACAAATAGCCCGGGTCCAATGTACTAATGGAGACTTTAAGTCTCCAAATACAACATTTTCTGATAGTGTTCTTGACAATACAGAAAGCCACAGGCCACAAAGCTGATAAAAGGTGGAATTTTGGATTTCACTAAACTTCTAACAATTTGGAACATACATTTATTATTAGGGTACTTCGCTGCTACAAAACATTGCCTTTTTTTTTGCTCTGTCTTTGCATATTTTTCCCAAAGATGGAGATTCTTTACTACACACCTTTAACTTACGAATTCCTATCATATTCCAACATACATAGGGCAATTTTAACAAAGTTCTAAAACATATGTGATTAAAAAGGATTTAAAAATTTTGGAGGAAGAAGAGCTCTTTGCATTGTACATTTGTGTGTCTTATAAGCTGATGACTATGGCACTTAGCAGCTTTGATTCTTAGTTTTCTCCTCTGAGACGTGGAGTGACTCCTAATCACCTTAAATAGGCTGGTGGGCAGATGGAGTAGAGCGTCCCTTACAGGCCTGACCTAGACTCAACAGAGGAGTGGAGTATCCCTGAGTCTTCAGATCCTCCCAGTCTGCTGTCTGTGTGTCTTCCCCTCATCCTCTTTTAGTCAACAGCTCTTTTCAACTCAGAGTTCTTGAAGTTTGTGTTTCAAGGCGAAACAAAATGACTTTAGGAGGTGTTTTTGCCTCTTCTTTCTTTTCGCAGACTCATTCTCCACATTACTGATGGAGCAAGCAGGCAGTTTACTTTTCATTCATCGCTCTCAGTATACTGTGTGAGCAAATGTCAGCTGACTCAGCACATCTTTAACTAGAGAAGTATCTCTCTGAAGAGAAAGCTGGGACCTAAATCGCTAAGGGCAATGAATAGTGGCTACCCACCTTCATCAATCTCTTCTACCAGCTTATTGCACAGGGGGGATTTTTCATTGGTAGTGACTTTCCCCTGGAATTTCAAAGATCTGTGCATTTCTCTTGGTTAAGAGCACTTATTCAAACGCTGTTGTCCTTCTTTTTCTTTGTTTTACTTTCTTCCTCTGTGAAGCCTGAAGCAAAAAGTTTTATCTCTAGAATCTAATTTATTACACTGCACAATGATCAGATGTGTGACAATTTTATATAGACATTCTATCTGTAAAAGGTGCCACTTCTTTAAAAACCCAGGCCAATGGAAAGAAGGAAGGAAGGGAGGGAGTGCTTACTTCATAGTATATTGTGGGGATTAAATGAAATAATGCAGGAAAATGTTAGTTAGGTCTATCAAATATTAAAAGTACATATATTTTATGATAAAAATCTACTCCTAGGAATATACATTCACTCACATGTGTTCACAAAGACTTTTGTGCAAGAATGTTTATTGGTTTATGGTTTGCAATTGAAAAACCATGGAAATAATTTAATTGTCCTTTAATAGACGAATGACAATAAATTATGGAACATTCATGAAATGCTATTTAGGCATTAGGAAGAATGACAAAAAAAAGTGTGAGGATATGGAATGATATCCTATTTCTATTGATGTGAAAATACACTAACATTATGACCTCAAAGTACGCTCCCATTTGTATTAAGAAGAGTGATACACACATAGATAGTTCTATATATGCAATGTAGAGTGCAGAAGAAATAGGCGGTAATTATGTTTGCTCTTGGGAGTGGGATCAAAAAAGTAGAAAACTAGGGCAAAAAAATAACAGAAAGAAAGACAAAAGAACTTTTCACTATATACCCTTTTGTATTATTTGAAAATTTTATAATGTTCATTTTATTCCTAATTTAATTACCTCCTCAGAGAGAGAAAATACAATGAAAGCTTTAAAATAATGTTGAGACAGTTATTTTTCAATGGCCTTATCAACTTCATTTGGATTTTGGTTGACTCTTGGGCAATATATACTATCTATATATTGACATAATCTATCAATATATAGATAGTAGAGGGTACGATCAACTCCTCTTTGTTTAAATTATATTTTACTTAGAGAGAGAGAGATAGAAAGAGAGAGAGAGAAAGAGGAGAGAGAGAGAAAAAGTGGAAAGAGAGAGAGAAAGAGAGGATGTCCAGCATCAGATCTGAAGCTCTGTGAAGGCAGAGATCATCATATCCCTAATATTTCTACAGTGCCTGGCACATATGACGGGCTTCTCATAGATATTAATTAATCAAAGACCTCATTTACAAGGATTATTAATATGCAAAATTCTGACAATGTATCAGTTCACTGTCTGATAGATGGAAAAAGACTAGTGCTGCAAATTTAAAGTAAAAATCAGTAAAAACTGGAGGAATTTGGATATGCTGCACAGAACTGACTAGTGCCCCAGGGCTGCCATGTAAGGAAACTTCTTCAACCCAATAAAACACTAACCCCCAAACAGTATAAAACCTGTTTAAGACTTGTGAATAAAAAGCCTTTGATAATTACCTCTTGGAAGAGCATCTAGCACAGACGTAGGTATTTGTTTTACTTTACATAATTGTTATTAAAATAAAATTAATCTAAACATGCTATGTAAATGTCCCCTGTGCATATTTAGATTTTGGAAATTGCCACTAAAGAGATGAGAACATAATAGAGGTGTGCTTTCAGTAGGATTGTCATTAAGGTAGCTAAATGTCTTCATTTAAATCCTAAGTGCGTAACTATTCATTTGCAATGTGGTCATTCTTACTCAGACCAGAAAACAAATTGGTTAAATAGAATAAGTCAGGAAACTGAAGAAATTAATGCTATGAGTCTGGGAATAATAAAATCAAATAGTTATACTAAAAAAGACTTCTCCAAGTGAGACTGGTGGCTTCCAAGTGGTACCTAGTGGCCTCTTCCCCATATGCCTTCCCAAATGCTTACTAATATATACAAAGAGATGTAAAACTGTACGGTGGATAATTACCACCACTATGGAAGTGCCCTGGGCATCGTTTCCATTTTAAGAAAAGGGTTGGAATGTTCAAACAGAACCACAGAGTAACATACACACACACCCCCCTTACTCCAAATTTAGTCTCCGCACCAGAGCCTTTTCACCTGGATGCCAGCAATCACACGCCTACAAAGAATCTCCTACAGATGGTTCAGAAACAATTTTACTCCTCCACTGTCTCTGCCCACCCTGACACAGGAATAGAGGTCCACATACCATATGTGGGAATATTTAAAGGTTATAAATCAAACTAGCCAAGTATTAAATGTGATATTCCATTTTCCTATTTTGCCATGTTTACAGTCACAATGAGAAAATTTTAAAAATATGTAAATATAAGAGTTTTATATGACTGAAAGTTGGCAAAATATCAAAAAAAGATTGAATTTATTATTGCAAATGGCTGAGTGTTCTGTTTGGACAAGCAATGAAATAATTGCTTTATAGGTCATAAAAAGTTATATATATATAACATAAAGTATATTTTCCTGGCTTCATTTCAGCAAAATCACAAATTACATTGCAATCATCAAGATTTTCACAAGATTTATGTTCTATTGACTGCAATTGGCCAAAGGATTAAAAAAAAAATGCAACTATATAAAGTAACATAGATTATGTAAATTATGAAAATACAATGAAATAAAATTGTTTTATATGTATTTTTAAGATCATTTGTTTTAAATCATTAAAAATAATCTGTTAAAATTAAAGACGAAATGCAAATTAAAATAAAATAAGTGAATATCAAAATTTGACCCAGATTGTCTACAGAAAACTGAATAAGCAGGACAGTTGCACTAGCATGTGTCGCCCTTACCACACACAGTACACAGGCACAGCACACTGAGTCGGAGCAGAGAGTGGCAGTCACGTAACCTAGATGGGGAGAATCAAAGAAAGAAAGAAAGGACACGGCTTTGGCTTGCCAGGGCTGCTGAAATAAAGTATCAGAGAACGGTCAGCTTAAACAACAGGAGTTTTCACAGTTTTGGAGGCTAGGAGTCCAAAAGCAAGGAGCGGCAGGGCAGGCTTCCTCTGAAGCCTAGGCGTGACAGTGCTGGCTTGCGGGCAACCGGAGGTCAATCTCTGCCTCATCACGCTCCGCGCCGGTCTCCTCCCCACTGTGTACAAATGTCCTGGCACATAAGGGCGTCAGTGATGTTGAAGTAAGGCCCACTTGGATTCAGTTTGGCCTCAACTAATAGGATCTTGGAAGATCCTATTTAGGAATGAGTTCACACGCACAGGACAGGGGTTAGGGCTTGAACATGTCTTTGTTGGGGACAAGATCTAATCCATAGCAAATCTAAACTGAGCTCTAAAAGACAGACAAGATTTGGCTGAGCGAAGTTGTTTGGGTGGCAGGAGAGGGGGTCACAATTGGGAAAAACCGGATACTTCATGCATAATGAAGAATACTTTTACCGCAGAAAATGAGGGGAAAACTGTTGAAAAGGTTTTCTTTCTATTCTTAGTGATGTTTTAAAATGAGACTCATAAAACAAAAGGAGAAAAAAATATTAAAATGTAATAACTATAAGAGATGACATTATACTGGCAGAGATGCATAGGAATGGAAAGAGGAAAAAGGAAAATGAAGAAAGACAGAAAGGTAAAAGAAATAGAATCGATGTAGGTTTAGAGGAAGCCAGATTTAGGAAAAGGGAGTATTTAGTAAACAAGAAAGAATGTGGGTAAAAGACAACATTAAACTTGTATTTGCATAAATTAAATATATAATATCAAATTTAAAAGAAATCAAAAGCCAACAAAATTTTAAATGTTCCTGGATAGGAAGATTCAATACTATTAACAACATCAATTTCTAAAATCTAATAAATCAAAGAATTTACTACAATACCAAGCAAATCCAAATAGGACTATTTTTTAAAACAGGAAAAACACTAGTCTCTAATTCATGTGGAAGAATAAATATAGAAGAATAGCTGAACTGAGAAGTAATGAGGAATTAAAAATGCATTGCAAAATGAAAAAATTACAACAGCATAATCCAAATTAAAACATAAAGTGGCTAATCACTAGAAAAAAGGAAAAGACCTATTAATCAACAAGAACACAAAACAATTCAGTATATTAAAACATAGCATTAAAATAATTTTTAAACTCTCAGATTATTTAGTTACTCTTTGGGGGAGAGTTAACAATTTGTTTAAAAAAATAAAAGTAAAAAAGAGGATTAGATTGCCACCGTATACTAAAATTTCAGAAGGATTTAAGATGCACACAATGAAAAAGGAAACAATAAAAATCTTAGAAATATTATATATATATTATCCATATGACATTGGGGAAACAAAATGCATTTTAGTCCTAATATTTTAAAAAAACTTGTAGTAAAACAATAATATATTTGACAACCTGAAAATTATAAATTAGTGCATATCAAAAATCCAAAACTAAAAGTGAAATGACAAATGAATAAAAATATTATATATAGGAAAAGAGCATGATTAATGTGCAAATATCTTTTAATAAGAGCACATCTCAATTTTGGGGATGGAGGTTTATAAAAGAATGCCAGTAAGCAATTTAATAAACACATACCATTGCCTAGTACTTCTAGGGGAAAACTGTTCAACCTAATTAACAGTAAGAAATAAATTGGAACTAAGATTTTTTAAAATGATATAATTTGACGAATTAAAAAAGAAAAGGCATGAAGCAGAGAACCAAGAAAGAAAATATATATGAAATATAAATTCCAGGAGAAGAGAAAAGGTTGACAGGAAATAACAAATGAAAAAGTACCAGAAGATTTATCTCAATTAAAACAACAACAATACCCCAGTGTTCAGCTCTAAAACACTGGTCCGTTTAGTTAATGGAGATGAGGCTGGAGAGCTAGGCAAGGGCCAAATCGTGAGAACCTTATAAAGCGTATCTGTTGTGTTCACTGGATTAAGGATTTTGAAAATTTCTTTATGGGTGATAGAAAGCTATTACAGGAAACCAATAAGCAGAAAGTGACGTGCATACGGTCTAGTCTAGCAAAATTCATAAAGAGATGGTCATTCAGACAGATGCAGGTGAAATTCCTGAATTTCAAGATTAATAAGTATAAGAATGTTTGAAAAACAGCAAATTATATTTAAGTGTTTATTTCTGGTGTTGGAATTAAAAGCAATATGCATTGTGTGTACCTTTCTGTCTTTTCCACATTCTCCACAATGTGCACATAATTTTTAAACAGAGTAAAAGAAAAGCTAGTCTTTTTTTTTTTTTGTAAAATAATACCAGCTCATATCTATTAGCCACTAACACCCAAGCTTTTCCCTAATTGTTGTGCTATAGTATCAGTACTATTAGTTAACAACGTTTCATTCTAAAAAGAAACACATGAATAGACATTTAATTGCATAAGGGATTATAGTGAAACTCTTCTAATAAATCAAGCTTGGAACATCTGCAAACATTTGCACCTAAACTGTGTATTTGAAGGAATAACAACCAAAAGGCACAAAAGCTCTGAATCAAAATGAAGATGAAATATTTCAACGCAAAACTGCTGCCAAAACCACATTAGAAAATCACTTTAGTTTTACACACATTTCTGATTTGTTTAATGAAATATTGGCTGCCTTGATTCAAAAGAGCAAAGCAAAATTCCCAAATAGAAAAACAACAACAACAACAAAAACTTGTAATACATACTCAATGAGAAAAAGCACAGAAAGTACAGAGAATATCACCAAATGCAATGTTCTTTGGTTTTCTTATTCTAAGAAAGGTTGAGTCTTCTGACCAAGCAAAAGCACATCGCCACCATTCTCAAAAAAACAACAGAACACAAGTCATGTGTGAGATACTCATAAAACAGTGTGGGGAAAAGGTACCTGTTATGTATCATTGATAGGAAACAAGCCACTGGACTCCTTATTCCCAGAAATTGATCTGAAAATTGAGGTACAATTCTTTATTTTCCTATATTTATCAAAGCATATATACTCTGTGAACCACATAATATCCTTGCTCAAATAGCTTTTAGCATGTTCCCAAGTGAACAACATCTTTCATCAGTGTGGTACATTTGTTATGATTGATGAACACATATTGAAGCATTGCCACTAACCATGGTCTATAGTTTACATTATAGTTTACACTTGGCCTCACACAATTTTATAGGTTTTGACAAAATGTATAGTGGCCTGTATCTGTCATTGCAATGTTGTGCAGGACGTTTCCAGTGTCCCCAAAGTGCCCCATGTTACACCTATTCTTCCCTCTCCCTCCCCTCAGAAACTCTGGTGGCCACTGCCTTTATATCAATGATACAAGTTCTTCCATTGCTAGAATAATCATAAGTCTACTTAAGTCCATAGCTGCATTCCCCTATTATATTTGTTCATTCCTCAGTCTTGAGGGTTTGGGGATGGTGATGCCCATTCTGTTTCTGATTGAGAGAGGACTTAGATCCCATGGGGCAGATGGATGGAACTGTCTTGCTTGCAGTTGCAGATACTCTCCGTTTTGGGGGATGGGCGTTGTCCATCAGCACCCTTTTGTTATTTGTCCTGGCCAAGTCCAATGAACTGGAGAGTAGGTGCTGCAACTCTGCTGAGATTCAGGGCTCAACCGGCATATGAAAAAAACAAAGATTTAAATCTCTGGGACATATATTCAAGAAGTATAGAGTTAATTATAGGTTCAAATAATAGGGGCAGAAGAGTCATAGTTAGAGAAATTGTAAATGAGTCTTAAATCTGTTACATTGGGGAGCATATATTCCAAAGTAAGGCCCACTGACAGGGTGCCAAATTCCTGAGATTGTCTGCCCTGCCTATAGTGTCTAGATGCCTCTAGAGCCCTCAGGAGTCCTGCTGTTTGAGGCACTGTTTACTGTGGAAGTCAATGAGATCCTGCTGAGACGTGCATAAGCATAACCTTTGGAATGACCTCCTGACTCATTTTGAAATCTCTTAGCTATAAAAACTCATTTGTATTTAATATTTCCCCTTTTTGGTCAAGGACTTTTTCCAAATGCATCCCTACTTGGAGCTTTCCATTTCCATTTCTTGAATATTTATTGAGTAAACTAAAGAAATAAGTTGTGGGTAAAGAGAATGACAATTTGCTTGCTCAAAATAAAGCAAATTTTTAATATTGGTAATGGCTTCCAGACTGCAATGGTCTGGAATGGTGATGTCAATAAAGCAAATTATAGAAATTCATGTTGCTTTTCAAAAGTTCAATATAGAGTTACCATATGACCTAGCAGTTCTACTCCTAGGTTCTATACTCAAAAGAATGCAAATGCCCATTAACTGATGAAGAGTTAAGCAAAGTGTGGTATATCCATATCATATAATGAAATGTCATTCAGCTGTAAAAAGTAATGAAGCACTGATACATGTAACAACCTGGATGAGCCTTGAAAACATTATTATAATTGAAAGATGGTAGACATTAAAGACCACATATGACTCCATTTACATGAAATGTCCAGAACAGGCAAACCCATTTAGAGAGAAAGTAGATTAGAAATTGCCAGGGGCTAGATGGGGGTATAGAGACAACTAATGGGCATGGAGTTTCATTTTCAGGTAATAAATATCTTCTGGAATTAGATAGTAGTAGCATTTACACAACATTGTGAAGCTACTAAGAATCAATTATACATTTTAAAAGGGTGAATTTTATGGTATTTGAATTATATCTTAATTTAAAAAGAAAAAAGAAACTAATGCTTTATCAGAACACTTCCCAAAACATGTTCTGTGAAACTATTATGCAATATTATGTGATATTGTTATAATATTATGCTGACAAAATAATAGGTCTCATGGTCAAGGAAATTTGATTTATGCTGAATTGAATATATTTCATTTCTCAGACTTTACAGAGCCTTAAGTTTACTAATGTGCTTTGTGGATTTCCATATTTTTAAAACATATTTTCCCTTTTCTACTTGTGGAAAGTCTCAGAGGACATGTGTTCTGTGAACACACATTGAGAACTGCTGTCTTAAAATAGTCTGGAGAACATACTGAAGAAAATAGATAAAATTTTATTTTGACCAAAATGCAATTTGTTATATACTCTATATTGCTTAAAAAAACCCTTGATATTTACAAATTGCTTCATAACTGTTAGGTTTTTTGGTTTTAAATATAGGAGTTACAAACCTTTAGAGTCTTCAGTACTTCATAGGAAGCATATCACTGACAAACTATATTGCAGGAAAACAATCTATTTAAGTTATATGACTAGAAATTTAAGCAAGACTTCTTATTAGGAAATTAATCAGTTAGACCCTATGTTGGGCTTTTTGGCAAGATCTATCAAAATTAGAAGTGCATATATCATTTGATGCAACAATTCCTTATTTAGGAATTTATCCTATAAATGAGTGAAATGTTTTACATAGATAGATTATGATAGCTAGATAGATAATAGATAGACAGAAAATAGATATTATATAAGTGTAAAAGATTTAGCAATAGATACAGAAAAAGATATATGGATATTATTTTAACCAGTTTCCCAGGTGGTCCCCAATGATTATCATCTCTTTGTATTTATAACCTTGCATAGTTTCCCCCCCCACACACACACACACACTGAATGGAGTTGACTAATTTAACCAAGAATATATTCTGGAAATGAAAAGGCATAATTTGCAAGCCTAGGTCATAAAAAGGCATTGCAGCTTTCACTTTATTCTCTTTGATCACTCACTCTGGGGGAAGCCAGCTGCCATGTCATGAGGACACTAGAGCATCCCAAAGAAAAGAATGACTTTGTAAGGAATTGAGACCCCATTCCAAGAGCCGGTGAGGAAATGAGACTTCCTACCAATAGCTATGTGACTAAGCCATGCTGGGAGCAGATTCTCCAAGCTCAGTCAAGTCTTCCTTAAACTTCAACCCTTTGACTGCTACAAGAGAAATTCTGAGCCAGAATCAATCAACTAAACTGCTCCTGAATTTCTGATTGACAGAAATTGTTTTAAGCTGCTAAATGTAAGGATAAATTGTTACAAAGGATATATAAGTAGTATACTTACTTATTGTTTTATTAATTGTAGCATTATTTGTAATAACAAACTTAAAAAACAATCCTACAAAAAATCCTCAGCACAGATATCTGTGACTATTCTGGATACGAGAGACAGAGCTCACAGTTTGAGTCCAGCAAATTATATATCTATAAAACAAAAAATAAAATCAACAACATTTGGAAGAATAAAACAAAATCCATAGCTACTAAGAAACAAAGAAAGTGTTACCCATGCTCTGGGAAAACAAGAAGGCAATAGAAATTGACTCCAGTGGGATCGTATTTTGGATTTAGACTTCAATGTACTTGCTATAAATATGTTCAAGTAATTAAAGGGAGCTATGCCAGTAGTGAGTGAATAAGTGGCAGAATATGAAAACTATGAAAAAAAAATAAATGAAAAATTTAGACCACAAAAGAACAATAATTAAAATGAAAAATTCATTAGATGGGCTCAATAGCAGATTTGACATAGTAGAAGGAATCATGGACTTGAATATAGAACAGAATTTTTTAAGTTCAAATAATAGCCAAAAATTATTGAATAAAAATGAACAGAGCCTCAGAGATATGTAGGACAATAATAAACATTCTAACAAGCATATGAATGAAATCCCAGAAAGAGAAAAAAGAAAGGGGAGAAAAATTATTTGAATAAATAATGGTGGAAAAACCCTCAAATTTAGTGAGAAATATGACCTTATAGGTTCAAGAAATGGAAGAAAACTCAAGTTTTTCAAATAAAATGACATTCAATGAAATAAAATGGCATTCAAATAAAATGTTACTGTAGCAATTTGAAAATTCTTTATGAATTCTAAAAATAGATATTGGATTATGTTTGCAAACCAGTTTGTTCCTCTGGGCATATTAGATTATACTGGATTCAGAGGTTTCACTTTTACTTGATTAAATAATGATTGAGGCTTTGATTGGGACACATCAGTAGGATGGGGACTCACAGAGAAACCGCGCCACAGAGAAGGGAGTTTGGAGTTTTGATGTGGAGACTAGGGAAGTAAAGACACAAAGAAGGAGGACACAAGAGAGTTTTAAGCTGGAACTTTGGGAAGTAAACACACAGGAGAAGAACACAGAGCAGTAGAGATGGCTCCATAGATATAGCAGAGTCCCTGGGAAGAGAGATAAGCCTAACAGCCTACAGCTGTGGCTGAGCCCAGAGAGGACCGAGCCCCGGGAGAGAGACAATACGTATTCCAGCCTACAGCTAATATAGGAAGAAGCTGGGACCATGGAGCCTTAAGAGGAAGAGGAAGCCTGAACCCTTGCAGATGTCGACAGCCATCTTACTTCAACACATGGCAACAGACTTTGGGGAGGGAAGTAAATTATGCTTCATGGCCTGGTAACTGTAAGCTTCTACCTCAAATAAATTCCCTTTATAAAAACCAACCAATTTCTGGTATTTTGCATCAGCACCCCTTTGGCTGACTAATACAGTCACTGAGATATAGTCATACTCAATATGCTAAAAGCTAAATAGAGATAAGTTAAAAATCTTCATAGCAGTGAAAAACTGTTGTGAAATGGTAGGGATGAAAAGTAAATGCATATTTCTAAGTGAAAGAAGCCAAACTGAAAAGGTTACATACTATATGATTCTAATTTTTGGAAAATGCAAGAGTATAGTGAAGATTAAAAAAAATAATAATTGGCTGCCAGGAGTATGGTGGGAGGGGTAAAAATATTAAAAAGTGAACCATAGAGGATTGTTTTTAGGACAATGAAACTATTCTGTATGATACTATAATTGTGAATACATGACACTCATAAAATTTTATAATACAGAGTAAGCTTTAATGTATGGAAATTTTAAAAACTCATTTAGGAGGTCAGGAAATCCCAGGATGGGATGCTGAATATGGCATATGTATATGGTGTGTGTGTGTCTGTATACACAGGCTAGAATACACACACACACACACACACACACACACACACACATATATATATTTGCTCTGTCAGATGAAATTCCCACCAGCATCAACAGACCAACAGCATTGAGCACCCCTAGCATCCAGATCTTGGTTTCTAATACCATTCGCCAGTAACAGGAAAAAAGGGTCCTTGGCAAAGTGGTTGTTTTCTAGAACTGAGGCAAAAAACAAACTAACAAATAAACAAAAAAACATGGAACATTGTGTAGTTCCAGAAGGTAAGGAAATGATTTTTAAAAACACACAAAAAAGGAAACTCTCATAGAGGAGAACAATAATATGGCTGATGCCTCATCAAAAAAATAAGAGGCTGAAGACATTGAAATTATGTTTTCAATGTGCTGAAATAGAAAGAGAGAGAGAGAGGAGAGAGAGAGAGAGAGAGAGAGAGAGAGAGAGAGAGAGAGAGAGAGAGAGAAAGAGAGAGAGAGAGAAAGAGAGCATGCTCAACTGAGAATAAAGTATAATACATCATGCCTAAATAGGGTTTAGCCCAGGAATGCAAGGTTAGTTTAATTATAAAAAATCAATGTATTTCACCATATCAACAGAATAAAGGAAAAAAATCATATGAGCATTTCAACGGATGGAGAAAAAGCATTTGATAAAAGTGCAACACTCATTTCGACAACTCTCAGCAAGTGAGAAATACTATGGAACTTCCTCAAATTGATAAACGCCATGTATTAGAAACTTATAACTAATATCATACTTATTCACGAAATCTTGAAAAGTTTTCACCTAAGATTGGAAATAAGGCAAAGATAATTATTTTCATTACTTCTGTTCAACATTGAATTGGAGCCATTGTACTGCAACAAGAACAGTGAGGAAAGAATTAGTCAGGGTTCTCTCAGGAAACAGAATCAACAGGATATATCTCTGAATAATATGAGATTTTATAGGAGTCTCTCATACGACCATGGGGATGCACAAGTCCAGGTTCTGCAGGTAGGCTGCAAGCCAGGGGCTCTGATGAAAGTCCAATGAAAGGTCCTTGATGAGTTTCTGGGAGAAGTTAGCTGTCCAAAGATGAGCTGGGAAATTCTCTCTGAATGTTGAAATCACTTCCCGTTTTAAGGCATTCAACTGATTGGATAAAAGCGTCACCCACTGCTGATGCAACCTCCTGATTGATGCAGATGTAATCAGCCATCCATGCAGTGAACTCACTGGTGATCGAAGTCCATAAATGCTCTTGTATTACAATTAGCCCAGTGCTTGCTGGAGCTAACACCTGGACACAATTACCTGGTCCAGTTGACACATTATCCTAATTATCACAGTCCACCCCTTGTCAACACGACAACCATACACATTACCCTAAACCATACTTAGTCTCTAAGTAAAAACAATAACAGACAGGCATACATATATATTTCTGCCTAACAATGTTCAACTCCCCTTTGTACAACTGGAAACACATTAATTCCCCACAGAATAGGGTGCATGTCCTTGGGTAACATTCACTCTTAAACTTGACATCCTTAAATATTATGATGTGAAATTAATACAACTTTTCATATGATAGGGGAAAACACTGGGGAAGAAAACAAAGAAATTCGTTTTGTGTACATATACAGTCATACTCATAATAAAACAAGGAAGAAGTGTCCATGACTATTACAGTCCTCGTTTCTGTAACTGGTCACGTGGTCGAAGTTCATATTTATCACTACCTTCTTCCACTACCCATTCCATGTTCCTGTTACCTTCAGCAAACACTTCAGTTGGCTGTGGTTCTTTGCTTAGTGGGGTGACCCAAACTTTCATTCCCAAAGATTCTGGGCCATTGTTAGTCCTGCTTGGATTGGGTTGTTGCAGTTTTCCATTGACTTTAATCACAGGGCATGGCAGTACTAGGAGACCCTAGAGGATCTCCTGCATTACAGGCAAATTTTTCTTTACCCCCATTATGTAGATGTAGTCCTGTTTCCCCTTGATAGTCAGGATCAATCACCCCAGCCAGTACAGTAATTCCCTTCTTTGCCTGTTGATTCACAGGTAAGAGGACCCCAAATTGGCCAGGTGGTAGTCTTAACTTCCAGTTCCATGGAATCATTGTTGTGTTCCCTGGTGGCAACACTCCTCCTTTTGGGACTAAAACCTGTAGACCAGCAGAGCTTAAGATTGTAGGGACAGGAGGCAAAAATTTTCCTAGTGGGTCACTACGGGTAATAGTGAGTGTTGCCACTCCCATTTCCACCCCTTGATTCCTGAACCCATGAATCCTGGTTATGGGAGAAACAGCAACATAGAGAGGACGCTGATTCAGAGCATACACGGCCTCCTGGAGAACATTGCCCCAGTCCTGCAAGGTATTGCTGCCTAGTTCCGCCATAATTGAGACTTCAAAAGGCCATTCCTCTGTTCTATTAATCCAGCTGCTTCAGGGTGATGGGGAACATGGTAAGACCAGTGAATTCCATGGGTATGTGCCCATTCCTGCACATCATTTGCTGTGAAATGGGTTCCTTGATCAGAAGCAATGCTATGTGGAATGCCATGGTGGTAGATAAGACATTCAGTAAGTCCACGGATGGTAGTTTTGGAAGAAGCATTGCATACTGGAAATGCAAACACATAGCCAGAGTGTGTTTATTCCAGTTAAAACAAATTGCTGCCCCTTCCATGGTGGAAGTGGCCCAATATAGCCAACCTGCCACCATGTAGCAGGCTGGTCACCTTGAGGAATGGTGCCATATTGGGGGCTGAGTGTGGGTCTCTGCTGCTGGCAGATTGGGCATTCAGCAATGGCTGTAGCCAAATCAGCCTTGGTGACAGGAAGTCCATGTTGCTGAACCTATGCAAAACCTCCATACCTACCTCCATGGCCACTTTGTTCATGAGCCCACTGGGCAATGATAGGAGTGGCTGGGGAAAGAGGCTGAGCATTAGCCACAGAGCAGGTCATCTTATGCACTTGATTATTAAACTCTTGCTCTGCTGAAGTCACCCTCTGGTGAGCATTCACGTGGGACACAAATATGTTCATTTTTTTGCCCACTCAGAAAGGTCTATCGACATAGCTCTTCCCCAGACCTCCTTGTCACCAATTTTCCAATCATGTTCCTTCCAAGTCCCTGACCATCCAGCCAAACCATTGGCAACAGCCCATGAATCAGTGTATAAATGCACCTCTGGCCATTTCTTCTTCCAAGCAAAATGAACAAGTAGGTGCACTGTTCAAAGTTCTGCCCACTGGGAGGATTTGCCCTCACCTCTATCCTTCAAGGTTGTCCCAGAAAAGGGCTGCAGTGCTGCAGCTGTCCACTTTCAGGTGGTACCTGCACATCATGCAGAACCATCTGTAAACCAGGCCTGAGTTTTCTCATCCTCAGTCAACTGATTGTAAGGGACACCCCAAGAGGCCAAAGCTGTGGGCTGGGAAAGAGAAGGCAACATGGCAGGGGGGGTGACCACGGGCATTTGGGTTACTTCCTCATGTAACTTACTTGTGCCTTCAGGACCTGCTCAAGCCCTATCTCGAATATACCACTTCCACTTTATTATGGAGTGCTGCTGTGCATGCCCAACTTTATGGTTTGGTGGGTCAGACAACACCCAGCTCATGATAGGCAACTCAGGTCTCATGGTAACTTGATGGCCCATGGTTAAATGTTCAGTCTCTACTAAGGCCCAGTAGCAAGCCAAAAGCTGCTTCTCAAAAGGGGAGTTGTTATCTTCAGAGGATGGCAAGGCTTTGCTCCAAAATCCTAAGGGTCTGCATTGTGATTCCCCTATAGGGGCCTGCCAAAGGCATCAGACAGCATCTCTATTTGCCACTGAAACTTCCAGCACCATTGGATCTGCTGTATCATATGGTCCAAGTGGTAGTGCAGCTTGCACAGCAGCCTGGACCTGTCACAGGGCCTCCTCTTGTTCCAGTCCCCATCAAAACTAGCATCTTTTCTGGTCACTCGGTAAATGGGCTGGAGTAGCACACCCAAATGAGGAATGTGTTGTCTCCAAAATCCAAAGAGGCCAACTAAGCATTGTGCCTCTTTTTTTCGTAGTAGGAGGGGCCAGGTGCAACAGCTTATCCTTTACTTTAGAAAGGATATCTTGACAGGCCCCACACCACTGGACACCTAGAAATTTCACTGAGGTGGAAGGACCCTGTATTTTTGCTGGATTTATCTCCCAACCTCTCTCAGGCAAATGCCTTACCAATAAATCTAGAGTCTTTGCTACTTCTTGCTCAGTAGGTCCTATCAACATAATGTCATCAATATAATGGACCAGTGTGATGTCTCGTGGGAGGGAGAGACGATCAAGGTCCCTGTGGACAATATTATGACAAAGGGCTGGAGAGTTGATATACCCCTGAGGCAGGACAGTGAAGGCATACTGCTGGCCTTGCCAGCTGAAAGCAAACTGTTTCTGGTGGTCCTTACTAATGGCAATTGAGAAAAAAGCATTTGCCAGATCAACAGCTGCATACCAGGTACTAGGGGAAGTGTTGATTTGCTCAAGAAATGATACCACATCTGGGACAGCAGCTGCAACTGGAGTCACCACCTGGTTAAGTTAACGATAATCTACTGTCATCCTCCAAGATCCATGTGTTTTCTGCACAGGTCAAATAAGAAAGCTGAATGGGGATGTGGTGGGAATCACCACCCTTGCATCCTTCAAATCCTTGATGATGGCACTAATCTCTGTAATCCCTCCAGGAATCTGGTATTGCCTTTGATTTACCATTTTGCTAGGCAGGGGCAGTTCTAGAGGCTTCCACTTGGCCTTTCCAACCATAATAGCCCTCACTCCACAAGTCAGGGATCCAATGTGGGGATTCTGCCAGTTACTGAGTATGTCTATTCCAATTATGCATTCTGGAACTGGGGAAATAACCACAGAATGGGTCTGGGCACCCACTGGAACCACTGTGAGACGGACCTGAGCTAAAACTCCATCAATCACTTGACCTCCATAAGCCCCTACTCTGACTGGTGGACCACAGTGACGTTTTGGGTCTTCTGGATTATTCTGAGCCAGTGTCTAATAATCCCTGAAATGTCTGATCATTTCCTTTTCCCCAATGCACAGTTACTCTGGCAAAAGGCCTTAGATCTCCCTGGGAAAGGTGGGAGGAAGATTAACAGTATAAAATTTTGCCAATTTAACAGGATCCTTCCCCAAGGGGACCTGGCTTTCTCCTCATTCAAGGGGCTCCAGGTCTGTAAGTCTGGGAATTGATTAAGGGGCCATGATTCTCTGTGTCTGTAATTTGAGTTAGGGTTTTGTTCATTTGAACTAGAACTCTTCTGCTTATACAGATCCAGAAGAAATTTAGTAGACTGCCCATGTATTTCACTTCTAGCCAAGGCCTATTAGCCTTGATGACCTATTAGCCAAGGCCATAACTCCATGTAACTCAGACTATTCTGTGTGCTGTTTTGAATCTGCCTTTCATTGCGGTAGCCATGCTCACCTTGCCTTTGGCGATTAACTGCTGATACTTGACTTCTACCGGACCAAGATTCGATCATCCCCATAATGTTTAAGGATTCCAACTCCATTACAGCCCCCCCTACAGTAATATCTGGATTGCAGAGAAGAGCAACCACAGAGCTCTTCAGAGAAGATGGAGTTAGTCTTACAAATTTATTCCTCAAGTCCTGGTTAAAGGTGTGTCCTCTGGACATTCCTGGGGTGGGTGGGCAGGTCTCAAATGGTAAATCCATTCTAGCATTCCAATCTCTCTAAGCCTTTGAATCCCCTCTTCTACTGTATACTAGGGCAAATCAGGCATCTCAACATCAGACATGCTAGGCCATCGTTTGGTCCATGTTTCAGTCAGCCACCCAAACAAACTGTTAGAGCCCTTTCTAACCCCTCGAGCTACAGCGTTGAATCCAGAATTTCTGCTTAGTGGGCCCATATCAATAAATTCAGCTTGATCCAACTTTACATTCCTTCCACCATTATCCCATACCCTTAGTATCCATTCCCACACACATTCCCCTGATTTCTGTCTATATAAGTTGGAAAACTCATGCAGTTTTTTCAAAGTATAGCGTACTTCCTCATGGGTCACACTCTGTATTTCACCTTTGGGGGCTTGTTGTGATTTTAGTCTAGTAATAGGTCTCAAAGACAAGACAGGTGGTGGGGGTGGGTAAGGAGAAGGATTAGAGATGTCTTGCAGGCTACTGATCTCAAGGCATTCCTTTTCATTTTCTTCTGGTGAGACAGGATTAATCTCTTCAGGCAGGGGTTGGAAGGTAGATTCCTCAGGGCAGACTGGAAGTTGGGCAGTGCATGCTGGAGTTTTGCTGATACCGGCCTCATGGCTGGGAGGGGGTCCAGACTCTCTGGGGCAGGCTAGAGGTTGGGTAGTACAGGCTTCAGTTTGGCTGGTACCCACCTCAGAGCTGGAAGGATGTCCAGACTCCTTGCGGCAGGCTGGAGGCTGGATGATACAAGGTTGACAAGGTGTGGTCTCCACAGGGCAGGCCATCACAGGTTTATCTGGTAAAGTCTCAGCAGAATTTAGAATTCCAATGTCCCCACCAATATTATCATCATCCCATATTTCTCTGTCCCAATCCTCGGGGTTCCACTCCTTTCCAATCAATGCCTTCACTTTAATTGCAGAAACCCTGCAAGGTGGAGATTTTAGTTTCCTCTGTAATGCTGCTACTCGCACAATGAGAGTCTGGGTTTGATTCTCAGATATCTCAGGTCTGTGACTACAGGAGAAAAGATTTTCTTTCAAGGCACACGTAGAAACTTTCATATCATTCATGCGGCATTTAAGTTTCAAATTTGAAGACTTTAGCTCATCTCTTTCTTTTGTAACTGTATCCAGAGTATCTAGGAGGAGCCAGCCAACATCATTATACTTTTTGACTCCACAAAATTCTGTTAAGATGTTGAAAACCCTCTCACCCAGATCCTTGCTTCTTATGAGCGTGGAAGTAGGGGAATCCACTGATGCTATTTTGCGTATCTCTATTGCCAGCTCACACCATGGACTGTTAGCAACCTCTTCATTATTGGAAAGGGAGTCATTAGTACCCTTGAGTCCAATTAGAGTAGAGAGTCAATTACAAAACTCCCAGAATCACCTCAGGCATCCCATGTTTAAGACTCTGTTCCTCAAGAACCTCTCCTGGTACCAAGCTGTATTAGTCAGGGTTCTCTCAGGAAACAGAATCAACAGGAGATATCTGTCAATAATATGAGATTTTATAAGAGTCTTTCACGCGACCGTGGGGATGCACAAGTCCAGGTTCCGCAGGCAGACTACAAGCCAGGGGCTCTGATGAAAGTCTGATGAAAGGTCCTTGATGAGTTTCTGGGAGAAGTTGTCTGTCCAAAGACGAGCTGGGAAATTCTCTCTGAATGTTGAAATCACTTCCCCTTTTAAGGCATTCAACTGATTGGATAAAAGCATCACCCATTGCTGATGCAACCTCCTGATTGATGCAGATGTAATCAGCCATCCATGCAGTAAATTCACTGGTGATCAAAATCCTTAAATGCTCTTGTATTGCAATTAGCTCAGTGCTTGCTGGACCTAACACCTGGACATAATTACCTGGCCGAGTTGACACATTAGCCTAACCATCACAAAGACCAAGAGTTCAAAAGGATAGGTAAACTCCATTTGTGGTTATGAGCTTTAATTTAGAAAACCCCAGTGTTTCTATAAAACAACTACAAGAAATGATATATGGTTTCTGCGAGGTCACAAGAAACAAGGTTAAAATATGAAATTCAATTGCATTCTTAAATATTAGCAGCAAAAAAAAGGGAAGTCATATTAAAACATAATTACATTTACAGAAATGCCAAAAACACATAAAATACTTATGAATAAATCTCAAAAAAGAAGTTCAAGACTGTATTCTGAATATTGATTTAATTTATTAAAGAAAAACTAAATAAATGTGAAAATATGTTTATGGTTGGATAACTCCATATTGGTAAGATGCCAATTCTCTACAAATTAATCTATAAATTCAATAAATTTATGATAAAAATCCCAGCAGCTTTTTTTGAAGAAATAACAGGATGATTCTAAAATTTATATGAAAATGCAAAGGACTTAGAATAACCAAACCCACATTTGAAAAGAAGAAAGTTGGAGGATTTATCCTACTCAATTTAATGGCTTACTATGATGTTACCATAATTGAAACAGTTTGGTAACGGTGTTAGGACAGACCTATAGATAAATTGGACAGTAAAAGAGACTCCAGATGTACATTAGCACATGTGATCAAGTGCTTACTGAAAAAGGCACCAAATTAATTTAATTGAGGAAGAAAAGTCTTTTAAATAAAGTGTGCTGGGAAGCGGGTGTGGCTCAAGGGATAGAGCTCCCGTTTACCATATGGGAGGCCCCGGGTTCGCTTCCCGGGGCCTCCTTGTGAGAGCAGGCCGGCCAGCGCGACGCGGTGGGCTAATGCAGCAGGACCTCACAGCAAGGGGGAGATAAGCAGACACGGAAGAAACACACAGCGAATGGACACAGTAAAACACAAGCAGCAAGGGGGGGATAAATAAACAAATAAATAAATCTTTAAAAAAATAAATAAATAAATAAAGTGTGCTGGACCAACTAGATATTCCATGCAAAATGCAGTGAAAACTTACCTTTTCCTCACATTATGCACAAAAGTTAATTCAAAATGTAAAACCTAAAACCTAAAACTATAAAACCTCTGCAAGTAAATAGATGAGAAAATCTTTGCAACTGTGGAGTAGGCAAAAGCATTTAGAACACAGAATGTATAACAATAAGAGAGAAAAGAGATAAGGGAGTCTTCATCATATCTGGCAAAGGCAGGTGATAGAAAATGATGAAATTTCTCTTTGGTTATGGTTCATAGCCCTGAATAGAAAATCAAAGTGTTTAACATGGAGTCACAGCTGGACTATATTAAAGAGCATATTAGGTATAAAGTTATGTTAAAGGATATATTATAGTAGTTGACAGGATGGAATATCCCTGAAATTTCAGTGGGTTAAGCCAGTAGTTGTTTATTTCTCACTCAACATAAAATCCAATTGGGTATGCATGGGAATGGGAAGTGGGGAGTTCTGCTCTAATCAGAGATCCAGGTTGACGAAAGCTGCACCATCTTCCACCTACGGCCTCCGAGGTCACTCTGGCATTTAACATGGTCCATATAAACCTCTGAGTTGGCACATAGGAAAGGGAGAGAGGGTCTTCCATGAGAGGTTTATATGGACCATGCCTGAAACTTGTGACATTACTTCTGCCCGTATTCCCTTGGCTATAACTAAGTCACATGGCCATACTGAACTGCAAAGATGGCTGAGAAATGTAGTTCAGCTGTATGGCTCGGAAGAAAATGAAATGAATGGTTGTTGTTTTTGCCTTTCTGGAATCAATTTTACCTTTTTCTGGTTATAGAAACATGATTTATTTGAGGTGCCACAGTACCAGTCTACATGCTTTGGGTGGGACCTCAAGGTATCACCTTGTCAAAGTCAGGTCAATTAGAGCCAGTGAACTTGGATCCTTGAATTTTGTTGGCAATACTGGGCATTAGTAAGCTTGTAGTATATACACCTGGAGCTGATGGTGGCACAGCTCTGCCAGCACTTATGGAGCGTATGATTTACAAGGAAGCCAATACATTTGAAAAAGAGCCAAGAGACATGGAGAGAAAAGAGTCCTGATGACATCATTTGCACCCTTAGATCTAGCTGTGACTGTAGAAAACACTGTATTTGGACTTCTAAGTTATGTAAAACAGTAAATTCCCTGTTTTTGATTAGAACAATTTGAAAAGGTTTTCTGTCATTGCCACTTAAGAGTTCTTATTGATACAGGAAGTTATTGGACCAAAGATCCAGGTGGAAAGAGAGATGAACAAAAGCCAAACATACTGGGTCAGGATAGCTAATGGCCAGACTGGTTTCAAGACACTTTCAAAGGGTCAATAGCATGAGAACTTGGAACTGCATAACAGGGTAGATGGCCAGTCTGAGAGACAGACAGAACTAACTTGACTTATTTAGCTTCTGCTCTTGGGAACATCTGGTAATAAATTCATTCCAGAAACATGGAATCAGAACATTCTGATGCATCTCACTTAATGTGTAAAGAACAAGGGTGTAAACTCCATTTGTCCGGTGAAGGAGCAGGTCTGGATTTGCAGCCTTCAAAACAAGCCAGATCTTTCTCCCATTAGAGCAATTTAAAGAAGATAGTTTACACAGAGGACTCTAACAGCTTTTAAGCAAATGCTTCTAATAGGAAGGCACTTTCTAGTTAGTTTCAAATTGAAATATGTTTATCTATAATCAAAGAAGTAATTTATTAAATGCCACTTCTTACCACTCTTAAACTAATAATACCTGGTATGAGTGATTTAAATCTGAAATTACACTTTGACTGAAAATACCTACTCCAGATGCCAGGAAAAGGCAATTTAAACAAAACAACTGTTCAGTTTCCCTACATAAAAATGAAAGAACATCCATTTATAATTGAAATGGCAACAGACCATGCTAGGTCTCCTCTCCTTTTTTAATAAATACATGATGAACAATTAATAAGTCATTGTTTTAATCATCAACATGACATTATTTAGGCTGTATCTTTTATTTCATATACATCAAGCTTGCATTCATAGCAATTATGCTATAATTATGTCTTTGGATAGATTACTTGAGTTTCCACTTCCTAGAAATATTAATGTGATGTGGTCACTGTATTAAGGCCTGTTTTGCTTTTCCTGCCACTTGTTCATTTCATATTATGAATTTGTACTGGGGTCAAATTCAATTAGTTTCTGAAACAGGGATATTCATTATGATTCATAAAGTAAATGTTACCTGCTTCTACTGAATGGGAAATATGCTTTACTATTTTGGGGACTTAGGCTTCCTTTTATTCGGTTCCTTTCATTTAAAAATCAAGTCAATATGCTTCAAACACTACATTATGCTTCTTTAATAGATTCATATTCTGTTCAAGCTCCTGTCAAAATAATTTCCACTCATAGAAAATGTAGAAGCTTTTCCTAGCCTACAAGTTGTTTTTCAAGTCTTTGAGGCTAATCAAGTAATGGAATTAAAAATAAAGATGCACTTGTACTCATTAATTCACTCAACAAATATTTATTAAGCAAGTAATGTGTGCTAGTCACTGTGCTGTAGCCTGAGAAGAGGGAGGAAAAAACATAAATACTGTCCCTATTGGGATAATTGTGAAAGGACCATAGGACATTTCCCCACGGAGCACTACCAATATAGAACTATTCTTGCAAATGAGGAAATTATCCCACTTTATAGAATAGGAAAAGCCCAGTGAAAATGTAGTACTTTCCATACTAGCAATGAGGTGCATTTTTTCACTTTTCAGTATCAATACCTTAGCGTTTTGTGTATGCAATAAATGCATTATCGACTGAACTTTTTGCATAGTGTTACTTGCTAGTGTTGAAGCTTAGCTGGTTGAGAGTTAAGTCTTGTAATGAACACAAAGTATGCACCTATTGTTTGCTAAGGGAACCATGAAGCACAGATCTTATTATTAAGAAGGTGTGATTCCCATTAAAGCAAACTGTAGAGTCAGCATTTTTTTGTAATCTTTGTTCATTAGATAGAACTTTCTTGTCAGTATATCAACCAATCATTTGCTCACATTTTTTCCCAATGAAGCCATTCAAGAGATGGAAAGGTTGTGGGAATGGATGGTGGTTATGGTAACACAACATTGTGAATGTAATTAACAGGACTGAATATATTTGAATACTGTTAAAAGGGGAAATTTTAGGTTATAGATATATTACAAGAATAAATTATTTTTAAAAAATCCATAGAACTGCACAACACAAACAGTGAACCCTAATTTAAACCATGGACTGCAGTTAATAGCACAATTATAAAAATGCCCTTTCATCAATTGTAATGAACGTACCACCCCAATGCAGGGTGTTAATAATAGGGAGTATGTCCCGATCCGCGGGACAAATCAACTGAGACTCCGAGTTACCCAGCGAAGGAATGAGGCATAGACACGTGTAAGAAAATGGCTGTGCACTTTATTCTACTAACATAGCTCTTCCGTTGCTCTGCCGCGAGGGTTACAATCAGCTCTTTTATAAGCAGGGAAAGGGGAAGTGCATTAAGGCTTAGGTGTCCATACATGATTGGGTAATTTGAGTTGCTAGGTGTGGTAGAGATGGTGACTATTTGCGCGCGCGCGAACATTGTGGCGCGAACAGTAACAGGATATGCTATTTTAAGAAGAAGAAGAAGAAGGAGGAGGAGGAGGAGGTAGAGACGGCCATGACAGTTGTATTCATTCGACATTGCCCCCAACAGGGGTATATGGGAACTCTGTATTTTATGCTTGATTTTTCTGTAAATCCTCTACTTCTCTAACAAGTAGAGAGAATGTCCTGAGAAAGTGTCTAAGAGGATACTAGATTATTCCTTTTAAAAAATCACATCAAGGGAAAGATGACACATGAATAATATCTGGAAATAATGAAAGAATGCTCAAAGGTGACATTCTGCATTTGTCTGGGAGGTGAAGTGGCACTCCTGGTCAAGGAAGAATGCCAAGCTCCTAGGATTCTTGTGTGAGACGTGAAAAGACAGACTAATGATATTTTACAGGAAACACTATTGGAGGAACCATTGAGTTTCCTTCCAAATCACTACCTCCTTTTGTCCAGCTCTGTTTCTGAGAAGATATTAAAGCTGGGGCACAAAAGGCAAAAAGAAAGGAGATTTATATACAATAATCTTTTTCTTATGTCATCCAGATCTACACCCTGGCAACAGTGAGGGGACTCAATATACTGACAGTTGGCTTAGCTGAAAAACAGTACACAGAGAATAGTGTGCTGCAAACCACAGCATTTCTTCTCTCACTGCATTCATTCCTGAGGTTGACAGTGACAGCTGTTGCATCTAATTTTGGAAAGTAAAGATACCTGTAGCGGGTGAATGTTAGATTTAGTCCACCCGCATCTACCCTGTCCCCATTTCTTGCATCATGATTTTCTTATGAAAATTTTTTCTGTCTTTGTAGCTCAGTGAGGCTAAAATCCTCCTCACACACTCCCAAATTGAGCATGCATCCCAGACTTGAAAACAGAATATTCAGTTCCCACTGGTAACTGGGAACCTTGGCAGGTGTCCCAAACTGGCAATTTAGAGTTTCCAACTTATGATTTGAAGTGCAACTCCTGGGAAATAGGCTCTCTCTTTCTACTAGGGTTTCTACAACTGGAGTCTTAGGACTTAGCTGACATCCAGTTCCCATATGAGATATGCTTGCCTCAGAACAATCCCAAAACAGCAGAGAGCAAAGTTCAGAGGCGGATGTAATATACACCTGGACTTTACGTTTACTTATATTAATACTTATTTTTAATTAATTAAAGTTTATTTCTTTACTGCTTGAACTAGACTGACTTGATTTTCTATCTTTCTGTCATTTGCAACTGAGTCCTGAAAAACACAATCTGTATTTGATGACATGCATGTTTGTTTGGTAAGTTCACAACTTTTACTATACACTTATTGTTTATGTATGTTCACGTATAAAAGATAAACTTCAATAAAAAGTAAAAAAAAATACAATCTGTAAGTGCCATAGTCAAATGAAAGATAACCTTAAAGCCTGATGAAAGGAGCACTGCTTAGGGAGTCATGTTGCCTGTAGTTTAAATCCCAAAGCTGCCACTTATTCACCACGTGGCTCTGAGCAAAGGACTTAACCACGCTGAACTTTCTTTACATCTCTCATATAGAAAGCATAGATCCCAAAAGCTTACCTTGCATGTTCTTTGAGTGTTTGATTAGGGCACCGAGGTTGCTGTGTTACGCGTTGTCATCCTTGTAAACGGTGCCCCCTGGAATGTCCTTCCGAAGGCACCACTTATGTAGAACACAGTGTGGGGAATGCTGACACCAGGGCTGCACGATGGGGCGTCCCTGAAGATATATCAAAGGTCACCTAGCAGGGCTGATCGCCCAAACAATCACCTCCCTTAACTACTTCATTAGAGAAAACTCAGGCCAAGAAAGGGGAGGGGCGATAGTTATATTGTTATGGCCAGTTACTGGCAAAGGTAAGCATGGGTTTCAAGTTTCATGCCTCCCTGTAGATTGCTCTTTATATTATATCACTTTAGTAGTAACAATTGGGAAGAGAATAGTGTTGTACTTAAACCCCAGATCTGAGTAGCTCTGTTTAGAAAGCTACCAGCTGGCTTGCTTATTTCTGGAGTTAAAAAAAAAAAAAAGAAAGAACGGAAGAAAAAAGACTTGGACTAACCTTTTCCAGGGGGTCGAGTGGCAGTTGTTATTCAGCTCTACAGGGAAGATTTGCAATGTGCAGGAGTTGAGTAGGAAGCACTGAATCGCAAGTCGAAGTCTGAGTGAATAATAGAAGGGGAAAAAACCACCACACTGAGTCCGCCATGGAATATGAATCATACAGAAAATTTAGGTTTTAGGAGTTTGGGGACCATGTCTTTAGCTGGAATATTTAGGTCAATTCTATGTTCGGCTTTTTATTGACGACGTAGAAACAGCTCATCATAGATAACTGTATTATCAGCCAAATAAGAAATTTTGAATTTTGTCAGCGTCATCATGTACCTCCATGTCCTTTTCTTGCCTCCTTTACTCTCTTCTACTCTCTGTTTCTTATAAAATACACGGAGTTCTTTTTGACATTTTTTTGTAATCAAAACCCAACCTTGTTGTCCTCCTCCAACTGTGTTTTAATCCTCAGGTAGAAAAGCCTCATTAATTGAGCTTTGTTTTTCTACCACATTGTATCAAAACTTGTCTTTAGCAAATCCAGGTCCCACAATAATGTTCTCTTGTCTCAAGATCTCACAGAAAATCACACAAAAATCTAAGAAATAAAATTCTAGCTCTGGAGAAGATGCTAGGCTGTGCTCCTCTGTCTTCTGATTTTTAATTTGCAGTGTGAGGTCCCTTGTAAGTGCGGTTGGTAATACATTAGTTTTAAAACTTTCCATTCTACTTAGGTTCTAATATGTGTGGAATTTGACAACCAATTCTAATAACATGGTTGAGTTAATATAATATCTAAACACCCGGATAAAAATACACTTTTAAGTAAATATCTTGATATGAAGGTCATATACATTCAGGGGGCCAGTGAGGGAGGCAGCTGCCCTAAGGGCTTCTGCCAATCTCATGACTCACCCAAAGAATTCAGTTGTAAGGGCCTTGGAGAAGATGGGAAAGTAGCCTTAGGCCTTGGAAGGCAGGAGATTGGATCAGAGATCTCTGTATTGTCTAGAATCTCCAGTGGTTGTATGTCTTCAGTGATAAGTTAAAGTGAAGATAATCTACCCCATTTTACAAAAAGAGATGCCAAAGACACTTGTCTGTGTAAGCTTTGACTCTACTTTTGGGAAAAATGTGCAGTGACTGTCTCTCACATGACTTTGGGTTCAGATTCATTTTCCCTGTATTTTTCAAAAACTGCCAAGCCCAAGAATTATTTTAAAGTGAGTTTGGTGTAACAGAGACCCCTGTTCACAAAAATAAATGCAAATTCTCACTGGGTAGCATGTTCTCAAATCAGGCCTCACAGAATTTCCAGAGGCAATGTTTCAGTAAACATGGGATCATAGTAACCATCATGAAATATGTGGAAATAAGGTAAAAATGAGGGAGAATCAGTAGAAGCAACAAACAGCAATATCAAACCCATATTATTTTAGATATTGCGATAATCAGATATGGACTATGAAATAAGTGTGTTGCATATTTTTAAAGAAATAAAACAGCAATTTGAAAATATTAACAAATTTAAAAATGGACCAGATGTGGTTTCATTTTAATTATAATTTAAAAATAAATGCATGGGTAACCAGTGGATTTGACAACTAAAGAGAGAATTAGGGAACCGGAAGGTAGATATAAATACACTACTAATGCCTGGAATATAAAAGTGATGGAAAATATTAGAAGGGATTAAGAGCATGCAGGATAAAATAAGTCTTAACATGTCCCAACAGACTCCCAGAAAGAGAAAATGGAAAGCACTTGATGGAATATATGAAGAGAAAATGGCTGAGAATATTCTAGGTGTTATGGCAGACATAAATCTGTAGAACTAAGGTAGTAAAACTGCAGAACACCAAATACTAAAATAAGATTGTAAGAGCAGCCAGGATGAATAGCCAAGTTATCTACAAAAGACGGTCTGTTTAACTGACAGCTGACTTCTCCATAATTATAATGGAAGCCAGAGCATGTATAAATAATATCTTCATATTGATGGCAGAAAATCAGTCAATTTAGAATTGCATACTCAGTGAAATAATCTTTCAAGAATGAGGGTAAATAAAAAACACTTTCAAGATATCTTTTAAAGAGATGGAATATGATTTCAGGAGAAAGAGTTGAGGTGCAAATAGAGTAAAAACAAAGATACTGGAAAAACTGTAGGCAAATCTACAAAAAAGTCATAAAAAAATCAATAGCAATGTAAAATTTATAAATAAAAAAGAAACTCTACAGAACTAAAATACTGTACAACAACAGCATATGCTCTGAGAAGGGAGTGATCAGAGTTATTGGATTCTCCTTCAGAAGTGCAGAAAGGAGAATGATTTTTAGATTTAATTATACAAATATTTCTGCTAAAATTTCAAAAATAAAATAAAAAGGAATAAAAAATGCTTAAATTCTAAACAAGTAGAAGAAAAAGTATTAGAACAAGCAAGAAAAAATTAAATAATCCAATTTAATGAAAGGAAGGAGCAAAAAGAAAAGAAGAAAAATTGAAATAAAAGAATGATATTGGGGAGCGGATGTGACTCGAGTGGTTAAGTGTCCGCCTCCCAAATGGGAGGTCCCAAGTTCAGTTCCCAGTGCCTCCTGAAGAAACAAAATCAAACAACAAGCAAAACAAACAAAAAAATCAACTTAGGGAAGCCCATGTGGTTCAGTGGTTGAGCGCCGGCTTCCCACATACGAGGTCCCTGCTGCATAAAAATAGAAAAGAAAAGAAAAAAAAGTATATTGAATCAAATTCACATATATTAGTAATCACAATATATGGAAACTGATTAGATTGGTTAAAAGACAATGATTGTAGGATGATGATGGCAGCATAGTAGGGTGCTCTAAGATTCAGCTTGTTGTTCAGGGCAGCTAGTAATCAGTCAGGATCTATCTAAATTGACTATTTGGGGGACTCCTGAGACGAGAACACTGCACACCATCCAGGGAAGAGCAGGAGGATGAGCCTGACAATCTGCAGTGAAGATCTGTGAGTAGATCTCTCCACGTTGTGGAGGCTAGTGCCAATACCTCGCTGGCAGGGCAGGCCACCTTGGGAGCCACTCCCTGGCTGGAAAAGAATGCAGAGGAGGGGAAGCATTCTGTCACCAACTAAGGCTATTAATTAGCAAATTTGTCGGGCTGGGATTCCAATTCTGAGCACAGCTAAAGTTTAAACCCATCCAGGCCAGAAAGGGGCTGTCAGCCTTCATTTTAACGTCATGTCTGGCTTGAGTGGAGTTGATTGAAGAACACACTAGATGCCCTGGGATGATAGGGATCAGGTTCAGAGCACCCAAGAGGGAGAGCCACTGGCAGCCATGGCTTGGGCCCCCACCCCTGGCAGGATTGGAAGTTGGGTGCAAGTGCAGTTTGAATATTCTCTTGGAGCAGAGCAGGCAGATTCACCCTGCTCACCTCAGGGGGCCAGGACAGTTCCCGTTCCAACCCTGCCCCTTGCGGGATAGGAGGTGGGGCACAATTTGAACACTCTCTCAGGGCAGCAGGGACAGATTCACCCTGCTCAAGTTGGAGGGCCATGGCAGTCCCAGCTCCAGCCCTGTCCCAGGCAGGAGAGGAAGTTGGATGCAGTTTGAACACTCTTTTGGGGCAGTGTGGGCAGAGTCAGCCTGCCCACCTCACAGGGCCCAGCATAGGTTGTGGAGTTTGATTAGAGAATTTAGATCCCAGGGTCTGGGAACTGTTGAACAGTTTCATCCAAGTGAGGCTGGGGGTCTCAATCTCAACCACACCCCCAGCAGGGGCTAAGTCAGTTGAGAATTAAAGGTACAGCAGGGAACACCTGGATAAAAAGCACTATCTATTGTATACATCAGGAAAGCAAAGATTCGGTGTCATCAGAGAGAAGTTTGGTGGCCTTTAGGGTCTCTTCCTGGGCACATTGGAATCAATATACACCTTCTTCGTGGGTCCCCGGGCCTATTATGGCTGGGAAATCTTATCATGGAAGATTGTCTCAAGGGGGACACTAAAACAAAATAAGCCCTGCAGGTAATAGCAGCAAGAGAAAATGAAAGGAGTATTAAAAATACAGAGAGGCAAACCAAAAACAAACAGAACACAACAGACAACGAATCCTGTGTGGAAGTGATAGCTGGAAAATGTGCTTATTGAAATTTCTTTACTTAAGCAACTTTGAAAATTCTAAAACCAATTGAACTGGTTTTCTATTAATCTAATTTTAGAAGTTTACTCTTTGCACTTAGTTCCCTAAAGGATATTAACCAGACCTTCTCAGTTTTGCTTATAGGAATATGACAACGTCTCAAAGCAAAACCAGACAGAATGGTGCAAACCTGTAACTTTTCCCAGAGACAAATGTTTGATATCCTTGATCGGTTGTCTGAGAAAGAAGCCATGAAGGCCTTGTACCTGCTGAAATCAAGGACAAGTTGAATGTGTTTGAGATAACATGGGACTGAGAAATTGCATGTTCCCTCCTCACAAGACCTCTGGCACCACTTGTTTTTTCTGTTTTTTTTTTAAACTTGTTTTTCTTCTCCCCCTACCCTCTCCTTTGCCTTTAAAAACCCTAGTTCCCATTCTCACTTTGAACTGGTCTTGGGAAGATTCCCCCAGTTCCATGCTTGTACACTCACAATAAATCACCTTTTCATGTTTGGCCTTTGTAGTGCAGGATTGAGCAGGCCAGTCTATTGGAAATAACCATCCTTATGGTAACAGAAGATGGACTGTGGTTAACAGAACAAATACAAGAACATTATTTTATGAACTACAACAAGTATATGATACTAATACAGAGTGTCATTTACTGGATGGGTTGGGGGGAAAATACACCAAATGTAAGATATTGGTTAAAGTTTTGATGATGCTCTTTCAGAATTTGTAACAATTGTTTCACAACAATGCAAGGTATTGGTGGTGGGGTAATGTATGTGAGCCCTGTATGATGATATGCATATTTGTTTTGTAAGTTCACAATTTATACTATACACTTATTGTATATGGATGCTCATGTTTGAAAAATAAACTTCAACAAAATTTTTAAAAAAATACAACTTAAAAAACAAAACAACACAAAACAGAACAGATTAACATTCCCAGAGGAGGAAAAGGGGAAAGGAAGGTGATGAAATAAGTGTACAAATAGTGCAATCTCAAAAGTTGTACTGTATATTCAGGGTAAGAATCAGATGAAAAAGAACTGAAAAAATTTGATTTGTTAGGCATGAGCTATTTTAAAGGTTCAAAATAAGTTGAACCAAGTGTCAAAGAGGAGCTTTAGCAAAAAGCCAACTAATAAGAAAGCCCTAGGCTAAAGAGAGAAACTGAGCCCAGAATAAACACATCAAGAAAATCAGATGCTGAGACACCAGCTAAAAATTACAGGCCATACTAAGAAACAGGAAAATATGGCCCAGTCAAAGGAAGAAAGTAAACCTCCAGGTGAGATACAGGATTTGAGACAACTAAAAAGAAATCTGATTGTTAAAGAGATTAAGGATATTAAGAAGACACTGCGTAGGCACAAAGAAGAATTTGAAAGCATGCAAAGAAAAATGACAGCTCTTATGGGAATGAAAGTAACAATAAGTGAAATTAAAAATACAATGGATACATACAACTGTAGGTTTGAAGAGGCAGAAGAAAGTATATGTAAGCTAGAAGACAGGGCTTCCACAATTGGACAGACATTAGAAAAGATAGAGAAAAGAATGGGAAAAAATGAGCAGGGTCTCAGAGAACTGAATGACAGTACAAGGAGCACAAACATACATGTCAGGGGTGTCCCAGAAGAAGAAGAGAAGGGAATGGGGCAGAAAGAATATTTGAGGAAATAATGATAAAAAATGTCTCAACTCTTTTAAAAGACATAGATATGCATGTCCAATAGGTGCAAAGTACTCCAATCCAAATAGACATACTTTGAGACATATACTAATCAGAAGGTCAAATGCCAAAGATAAAGAGAGAATTCTGAAAGCAGCAATACAAAGCAGTTTCATCACATACAAGGCATACCCAATAAGAGTAAGTGCTGATTTCTCATCAGATACCATGGAGATGAGAGACAGTGATATGATATATTTAAGATACTGAAAGAGAAAAACATCCAGCCAAGAATTCTATATCTGGGAAAACTGTCCTTCTGAAATGAGGGTGTGTTTAGAGTACTCACAGATAAACAGAAACTGAGAGAATTCCTTATCAAGAGACAAGCCATACAAAAAATAATAAAGGCAGGGTTGTAGCCTGAAAGGAAAAGACAGGAGAGAGAAGCTTGGAAGAGAGTTCAGAAAAGAAGATTATCAGTAAACGTAACTAAAATTTTTAAATGACTGATGAAAATAAGATATGACATAGAAAACCCAAAGGACAATATGGGTAAATTAAGTACTGCCTTTACAGTAATAACATTGAATGCTAATGGATTAAACTCCTCAATCAAAAGACACAGACTGGCAGAATGCATAAAAAAATGAGTCATGTACATGCTGTCTATAAGAGACTTGCCATTGATCCAAGGATACAAATAGTGAAAGGCTGGAAAAGGATATTCCATACATACAGTAAGAAAATTTAAAAAAAGCTGGAGTAGCTATACAAATATCAGCCAAAATAGACTTTAAATGCAAAGCTGTTTTAAAAGACAAAGAAAGACATTATATATTAATAAAAGGGGCAATCCACTAGGAAGAAATAAAAATCATAAATATCTAAGCACCTAACCAGTGTCGCCTAAAATACATGAGGCAAACACTAGCAAAGCTGAAGGGAGAAATAGTTGGAAACTTCAATATACTACTCATATCAATAGACAGAACGTGTAAATAGAAGATCAATAAGGAAATAAAGGACTTGAACAATTTGATAAATGAACTAGTCCTGACAGATACATACAGAACAGTGCACCCCAAAACAGTAGGATATATATCCTTCTCAAATGCTCACAGATCATTCTTCAGGATAGACCACATTTTGGTTCACAAAGCATGTGTCAATAAATTTAAAAAGACTGAAATTATACAAAGCACTTTCTCTGATCACAATGAAATGAAGCTGGAAATCAATAATAGGTGGAGGACTGGAAAATATGCAAATTTATGGAGTTAAACAACACACTCTTAAACAATCAATGAGTCACAGAAGAAATTGCAAAAAAAATTCAGTAACTATCTTGAGATGAATAAAAATGAGAACACAACATATCAAAACTTATGGGATGTAGCAAAGTCAGTGCTGAGAGGGAAATTTATAGCTCTAAACACCTACATTAAAAAGGAAGAAAGAGCTAAAATCAAAGAGTTTTGGAAACTAACCCAAAGCAAACAGAAGGAAAGAAATAAAGATTAGAGCAGAAATAAAAGAAATTGAGAATAAGAAAACAACAAAGAGAATCAACAAAACCAAAAGATGGTTCTTTGAGAAGATCAATAAAATTGACAAATCCTTAGCTAGACTGACAAATAAAAAAAGAGAGAAGATGAAAATAAATAAAACCAGAAATGAGAGGGGTCAATACTACTGACCCCACAGAAATAAAACAGCTCATAAGAGGATATGATGAACATCTCTATTCCAACAAACTAGCCAACATAGATGAAATGGACAAGTTCCTTGAAATACATAAAAAAACTACACTGACTGTGACGGTTAGGCTAATGTGTCAACATGGCCAGGTAATTGTGCCCAGTTGTTTGGTCAAGCAAGCACTGGGCTAATTGTAACACAAGGACATTTATGGGCTTTAGTCACCAGTGAGTTACTGCATAGATGGCTGCTTACATCTACATCAACCAGGGAGACTGCCGTCAGCAATGAGTGATGCTTTATCCAATCAGTTGAATGCCTTAAAAGGGGAAGTGAGTTCAGCATTCAGAGAGAATTTCCCAGCCCGACTTTGGACAGCCAACATCTCCAGAAACTCATCAAGGACCTTCAATGGACTTTCATTGGAGCCCTTGGTCTGCAGCCTGCCTGCAGAACCTGGTTTTGTATATCCCCACAGTCACATGAGATACTTTTATAAAATCTCATACTATTTACAGATATCTCCTGTTGATTCTGTTTGCCTAGAGAACCTTGACTAATACACTGACCCTAGAATAAACAGATGACCTCGACAAACCAATCACAAGTAAAGAGATTGAATCAGTCATCAAAAAACTCTCAAAAAAGAAAAGCCCAGGACCAGATGGCTTAACAGATGAATATTACCAGTCATTCAAAGACGATTTAACACCAAGCCTGCTCCAAAAAAAACTTCCAAAAAAAACTGAACAAGAGAGAATACTACCAAATTCATTCTATGAAGCCATTACCCTAATATCAATGCCATATGAAGAAAATGCAAAAAAAGAAAATTACAGACCAATTTCTCTAACAAATATAGATGTAAAAATCTGCAACAAAATATTTGATAATAAAATCCATACACCATGATCAAATGGCTTTTATCCCAGGTATGCAAAGGTAGTTTGATTTGTTAATAAACCAAAGGAGAAAAATCACATGATAATCTCGGTTGATGCAAAGAAGACATTTGACAAAATATAGCATCCTTTTTTGATTAAAAAAAAAAAAAAACACTCTGAAAGATAGGAATAGGAGGAATCTTTCTCAACATGATAAAGGGCATATATGAAAATCCCACAGCTAACATTGTACTCAATTGTGAAAGACTGAAAGCTTTCCCACCAATATCAGGCAATAGACAAGGATGCCCAGTGTCACCCCTGATATTCAATATTGGGTTAGAAGTTCTAGCTAGAGCAATTAGACAAGAAAAATAAATAAAAGGCATACAAATTGGAAAGGAAGAAGTAATACTTTTGCTATTGGCATATGATATGATCCTATATCTAGAATATCCCAGAAAATCTACCACAAATCTACCAGAACTAGTTCAGCAAAGTGGCAGGATACATGGTTAATATGCAAAAATCAGTCATATTTTTATATGCTTAGTAATGAGCAATCTGAGAGGAAATCAGGGGAAAAAATCCATTTACAATAGCAATTAAAAAGTCAATATTTAGTAATAAACTTAACCAGGACATAAAGGACCTGCATTCATTAAATGTACAACATTGCTAAAAGAAGTCAAACAAGCCCTAAATAAATGGATGGGCATTCTGTGTTTATGGATTGGAAGACTAAATACCATTAAGATGTCAATTCTACCCCAATGGATTTGCAGATCCAACACAATCCTAACAAAAATTCCAACAGCCTTTCTACAGAAATAGTAAAGCCAATTATCAAATTTATCCCAAAGGATAAGGGGCCCCAAATAGCAAAAACATCTTGAAGCGGAAGAACGAAGTTGGAGGACTCACAACTTAAAGCATTTTACAGTGGTAAAAACAGCATGGTACTAGCATAAAGACAAACATATTGACCAATAGATTTGAATTGAGAGTTCAGAAATAGAACCTCACATCTCCAGTCAACTGATTTTTGACAAGGCTACCAATTCCACTGACCTGGGTCAGAACAGTCTATTTAACAAATGATGTTGGGGGAATTGGATATCCATATTCAAAAGAAAGAAAGAGGACCCCTATCTCATACCTTATACAAAAATTAGCACAAAATGGAACAAAGACCTAATTATAAGAGCTAGAACCATAAAATCATTTTTTTTTTGTTTTATGTCTTAAAATAATATTTAAATTTTTTTATTTACCTCTTGCATAAATAATTATCTGAGAGAGTTTTTTTCAGGAAACATTCTAACAGTAATATTTAATGAGTCTTACACATCAGAAAATACAATTTGCGATTTCTTTTGCAAATTGAGCTTGTGGCTTAAAATTCTTGCATCAAAATACACAAAAGCCTTGGGAATTGTTTCTAGTTTTAAGAGTGTGAAAATATGTCAGTATTGTGATGAACAAGAAGTCCTTTGAAAAATCATATCCAATATATTAATCTTTTTCTTTATGGTTTCCCATTTTTGTTATATTTAAATTTTAAAATTCTCTACTCCAAGGTCATAAGATATTCTTCTAAAGATCTTTTTAAAAATTAAAGTATTATCTTTCATGTTTAAACCATAAATCCATATAAAATTGATTTTTTGGGTCTAGTGTGAGGCTAGGATATAACTTCATCTTTTTCTATATGGACCCAGCATCATTTATTAAACAGCCCATCGTTCCTACAAGTATCTGCAATGAAGACTCAGTAACACCAAAAGTTTCAAATACGTGTGGTTATGTTTTTTGGCTTTCTACTTTTCTATTGATTTGTTTTATTATGCCAAGTATAGATCCATTTAGAGGATAAATTATTTTTAAATGAAGGAAAAGATAGCCCCTGATTTTTTTATGTTATCCAAGAAAAAGGAAAAAAAAAAGACAAATAGGGAAACTACTCCCCAGTTCATATCTCAAAAGCTAGTATATCTTTTGTAGAAAAACCTGATAAGTATCACACACAAATAGCACATACACACATGAAGACAAACACACACAGAGACACACACACACAGATGCACACATATCAAATAATACCTATATTTTTATAATTACAGGAGCAATATTTCTTAGTGAATATTAGTCCACAAAATCATCACAGAAGAGAAATGTACATGCATATACATACATATATAAATACAGGTATAATCAAGTAAAGTTTACTTATAAACTATAAGTATAGTTTAGAATTATTAAACACATG